>RJWJ010001476.1:0-77813 GCA_004363605.1 Indri indri
TCAATCAATCAAATCAATCACAACATTAATAAAGGCAGAAAAATAAGATGACTATTACAACAGATTAAAAAAAAGCATTTGGTAAATTCAACACTTATTTATAATTAAAAGAAAACTCATAGCAATCTAGGAATAGAAGGGAATGTCCTTAACTTGATAAAGGTTATATATCTAACCCAATTGTGTGTGTGTGTGTGTGTGTGTGTGTGTGTGTATAAAATACATCATGATCAATTAGAGTTTAATCAAGGAATGCAAGGATGGTTCAATATCAGAAAAATCCATCAACGTATTTCACTGAATGAATAAACATTGAAAAGGGTATGATTATACAGACACAGAAAAAAGCATTTGATAATGTCCATCTTTTATTTAAAGGAGGGAGATAGCTCAGTAAACTATTAAACTTCTTTAACTTGATAATACATAGGATTGCTTTCCAGAATAGATAGGCAGAGCTTATTTACTCTTGCTCTGTGGAAGGTTTTATATCCCTATATCACCACCAACACATGGCATTATTTGTTTTTCTAATTTTGTATATTGAACATATAAACCCTTTGGTGGGTTTAAACATTGCAAGGATCTTCCTTAGCCTGTCATTTGTCATCTTTATCCTTTATCGAACAGAAATCTCAATTTTGACATAACAAAATCACTCTCTCGTTTTCCCCATAGTTTGGGGATTTTATTTAAGAAGCTTGCCCCCATGCCTAGATCACAACAACATTCTCCTGTTATTTCCTATTGATTTTGTAATTTTACCTTCCATGTTTAGATCTTTAATCCATCCAGAATCCACCTTTGGACATGATGCTAGTTAGGGATCCTGTTTTATTTTCCTTCATGTAAAAAGCCAGCTTTCCAACACCATCTAGTAGAACAAACACTGGAGGCTCTTGTGTATTACTTACTAAATACTTCATAGCTTTTGTTGCTACTGTGAATTGTACCTTTTCCTTTTAATTATATTCCCTAATTGGTAACTGCTATTGTAGAAAAATGTCTGAAATTCTTACAAACTTATTTTACATCTAACAAGCTTACTTGAACTTACTGTTTTAAGAGCTCATTGAGTCTCTTTGTTCTTATATATAGAAGTCCCTGAATATCTTAAAATAATGCCTTAAAAATGTTTTATTTCTTACATTCCAATATTGATAATCTCTTTCTTTTTCTTTTCTTATAGTTGTGATAAGAACTTCCAGTTCTGTTAAGCAGTAATGCGACAGTGGGCATAGTGGATGTGTTAGGATACTGGTTTGGCTATTTTAATGGCTTAAGTAAGATGGAAAGTTGCTTTTTTATGTCAAGGCCTGAGCTAGTAGGCAGTCTGGGAGATAGGTGTCTCTGTCCATGAGGTTGATGTGCTTCTGGTATTCTGGCATGTTGCCCTTTCCCACATGGGCAAAACAGGTTTGCCATGACCATATTCACATTCTAGCCCACAGGGAAGGGGAACAAAAGAGGACGGTAAGCATTTTCCTTTTAAAGATGTCGCCTGGTTGTAGACTCACTTCTTCTTCCATACCATTGCACAAAACTTAGTCCCACGGTCACTCCTAATTGCAAGGCAGCCTGGAAAATACACTCTCTTACCAAGGGAGCCACTGCCCAGCTGAAACTTGAGGGGAAGAGGGGTTCTGTTAATAAAGAGTAGGGAGATGGATATTGTTTTATGGTTCTTATTTCTAAAGTGATGATACATATAACTGTTACCAAGTAAAAGGAGCTTCACAGAGTAAGGGTTTTTCCCCCAATTAAAAAATAAACTCTATCACATGCTCTTCCTATACATATTGATATGCATATATTCTTCTCCTTTTTCAATGTAGTGAAGTACATCAATAGATTTCTATGATGATCACTACTTATATGCATATAAGCACACGAGTGTAGAACTTATGATTTTATTACAGTATAGTATTTAGTATTTGATTCGAATATGTAGAATTGATCATACAGAGTATTATATTTTGCAGAATCCAAAGTGCTGAACTTAGAGAAAATTCAGACTGTAATATGACAATTAGCATCTATTTAAAGGCTTAGTACATGCCAGGCAATATGCATTATCATAAAAAATACCTGACATCTGAAAGCCTACCGTGTGCCAGGCATGACAACTTAATAAGGGAGTTATTATGCCTGCTTTAGAGATGAGGAAACCAAGGCACAGAAATGACTTACCTGAAGTTATATACTCAGTAAGTGGAAGGAGTAAGCTCCAAAGCCTATGTTCTTTTCCCTACGTAGCAATGCCTCTAGATCATCATTTTCTACAAAGCCTTGATGATATACAAGTACTAGCATAGAGGAATTAGGGGTATTATTGCTTAATTCTTTCCTAAAATTTCACCTCAGTACCACAGGAAACCTTTTAATTCACATGAAAAATTAAATTCTGAATTTAATAAAAAACTAAGATTCATTTACAGAAATTCATTTTACATTAGGCTTTTTGGGAAAACTCCTGTTTTATTAAATTAGGAATGCCACAGGGCAGGTAGAAATGATCTATATGGAATTTGAAAGTGCATGTGCGCACTACGCCAGGCAACTCTAGAGTCTTTTAGTGCTATTTAGTCTTATGTTCCCAATTTAAATATATATTTATACTTAAAAAGGACATATTCTTTATTCTATCCTCACAATTTCGAAATCTTTAAAGTTGAACTAGTGCGGGCTTTGTAAATCTCAAAACAGTTTGCCTGAAATGAAATATATTTATGATACCTGATATTTCTAGCTGTTGGGGCTTGGAATATAAATAATAAACTAAAAATGGGAACAAGTCTTTTGATGAAAAAAAGGAAACAATTAAAAGACTTTGCAATGAAATAATGTATATACTGGACTGACTAAAAACCAAGTGATTTCTTTTCTGGAAACTGCTCTCTTTGTTATTTTACTAACTGTTGAGTCATACCAATAAGGTCAAACAGAAAAAGATATTTAAAATTCTTTCCAGACATTAAAAAAAAAAAGAACTCACCCATCAAATACAAATATACTATTTTATTCTAAGGGAATATTTCTGTGGTTTCTGCAAGGGGAAAATCCAAAAGTGGTTAAAAACCAAAAAAGAACAGAAAGGATGATTTAGATGTTTCTCTTTTTGTTTGATGTTTTTTTCTCCCCTGGAAAAAAAATATGTAATTTTACACAATTTTAGTAAAATTAAAAAAGCAAATAACTGGACACACACATCAACAGCTACACTTATGAGGAATGACCAATAATGAATCAATATTTTCTCTTATGAATTAATTTAGGGTTCTGGGCAACTCTGTGGACTAACATGCAGTTGAAATCCTGATACAGTCATTTATCTGGGTATTGGTTGTTTTCAGTTAAAAGATACAGATTTTTTTCCTGGTATTTTATAACAATTTACTATGCTAACAATATTTGTTTTTCATACAACTACAGAAGGGAAAAATGTTAGTGTTTATACAAACCATAAAATTTGTATAGTGGGGACTATTACACCTGATATTTCTAGATAGTTTATTGGCAGACTTATCAGACAATCCAATTGTTTTTCCTCCATATCAAACAAGGTATGAAGTAAGAAGTTTTCCAGTCAGAAATGACAAACAGATGGAATTAATCATACAGAAAATTGGGGCAGATTTACTTGTATCACACAGTTTTTGGTAACAAAAATGAGATTTGTTACAGGCAGAGGGACAGAACCAGCAAGTACACAATGTCAAAAGGTCTACTTTGTAATTTTTATTTTACTTAAATGACTTTGATTTGTTAAAAAAAAACAACAAAAAACCTGCCACCCCCACCTAAAAAATGGGACATACTGAAAAGTCTTTTAAGATTAAAATTTCTAAGAGGTTTTCTGACTGCTCTCAATCTTTTCCCAGGGTCAAATTAACCTCAGCTAAAGAAGGTCTCTGATTGGCCAACATCATAAAAGCTTTGATTCAAAATTTTGTGGGGAAAAAAGAACGGAGATGAGGGAGATGGATTGATATGCCACATACGCCTATGACTTGCACTCCTCATAGAACTACTAAAACAGCTAGAGTTTGGAATAATGCTATAAGAAGACCTCTCTATGGATATGCAAGACAGTCAATGTCTTCGTATCCTAACTCCAGAATCCCTATTTTCAGGTTTCATAGGGCAACAAGGTCATCTTCCAAATGCTTTATATAGGAACCTACTAGGACCTTTTCTACCATAATTCAGATAGCTAAGTAATACTGTATCTTTGTGGAATCACTCACAGGTTTGCCAGAGTAAGGAGAGAGACTATTTTTTTTTAAATGACAAGGGCCTCCAGAAACTGCTGCAAAAGACAAAATAAGAGGAACTGTTAAGGAAATAGGAAGGTAAAACAATGAGAGAAAAGCTGCCATTGGGGAAAAAACAAAAACAAAAGGAGAACCCCCATTTCTGTGCACCACAGCTCAGGCTATGAGACAGCAGCAATAAAGGCCTGTACCCAGAGAAGTGGGCATTTTAGTGGGTTTTCTACAAACATTTCAAGACACTTGGGGTCTAACGGGCTCCACAGATTTTCTGTGTGCATAATTAGCTTGCGGAATATCATCTCCTTTACACCTCTGTTCACCCACATCCAGACCCACCACTGAGAAGGCTAGACCCAGAAAGTGAAAGGGATACATTTCTAAGTTAACAGCAGTGAAGGTCATTTTCCCTGATGTGAGGGGCCCATGGCAAAAGCACCATAGGCTTGTATCCTTCACATAATTGGCTTGGCAGTGAAAATCAAAATCAAGACCACTCTACTATCTTTTTTAAAAAGTTGAGTATTTTTATTGGGTCTTCAAGTCTAGGTCCCACAGTCCTCATTTGATGTCACTCTTCACTCTGTACTGATCTCTCCCCTGACTTTTACGGAAGGCTTGCCCAAGTAGCCTAGTGCAGCCAAGGTTTCACTCCAAAGCTACCTCTCTAAGGTCTAAGGTTACTATGGTAGAGTTTTATACAACAGTTTTCCTTAAAAATATTCCACAATTTGTTATTCCCAAACAAAATAAGATTATGCACCACTCAGAGAAATTGGTTAGTCATTCTGAAGATGTCTAACAACTATATCACTGTCAAAGAACATTTCTCAGTTCATATTCTTTCCTTCAATTTTCATTTGTACATCCACACTGTGGGGTTCACGAGTCATCTGTTTTCCATTATCTTATAATCAAGTCAAGAGGACTTGGGCTTATACATCGTTTTCCAACAGCTGGATGCATTCACAGTTTGGTGCATATCAATGTATACGAAAATAGGAACCTCACTTCCATTTTAATCTGATAATTCAACATCAGAGTCTTCAGATTTGGCTTTGGCAAGTTCTTCATGTACCTCCCTCACCATGAGAATACGTGTTAACATGGTGTCCAGGGTCCCAGGGTCTATCGGGAATGTGGAGTACCACATGGGGCTATTCGGGACACAGGAGCGCTCAGGTTGAAGGTAAAACACATCATTCCTCTGCTTCACACTTTCAGAACTATCCATAGGGGGAAAAAAGAAAGAAAGAAAATAGGAAATCAGAGAGTACAGGAAATATGAACTATCCTTTAATGTAATTGCTCTCAACTTTTCCCCACTATGACCCACAATGGGGAAAGCAAGGATAAATAGGTTTATATGCATATTTCTCCCAGGAGTAAACTGTGCTCCACATATTTTCTCACACACTCAAGAAATTACATTGGATTGGGAATATAATGTTAATATAAGACAGAGTGTATATCACAAACTTTAGTACTTAAAACATTAACAGGCTAGGTGCGGTGGCTCACACCTGTAATCCTAGCACTCTGGGAGGCTGAGGCAGGAGGACAGCTTGAGCTCAGCAGTTCGAGACCAGCCTGAGCAAATGCGAGACCCCATCTCTACTAAAAATAGAAAGAAAAAAAAATAATAAGCCGGGCATGGTGGCACATGCCTATAGTCCCAGCTACTCAGGAGGCTGAGGCAGGAGGATTCCTTGAGCCCAGGAGTGTGAGGCTGCTGTGAGCTAGGCTGATGCCACAGCACTCACCTAGGCAGCCACAGAGTGAGACTGTCTCAAAAACAAAAAACAACAACAAAAAAGTCAACTCACATATGACAATGGCTGAGAATCACATATCCTAAGTGCCTAATACCCTGGAATGAACCCCAAGGGCACTCAACACACATTATCAAAGGGCAAACCCAACCATTATATTTCTTTGAGAAAAAAGTACTTTAGTGTGAATCTTATAACTCTAAAATCATAAAGTTTTTCTAAGAAAAGGGCCACTGAAACAATTTCAATTCCTTGAAAACTGTTTTTCTATTTATGTTTACCAAAACAATCTCTCCTCAAAAATTTTTTTCAATATAAACAATGAAATCATTGCAGATTAGATGTCACATGTTGTGCAACAGTTGTAAAGATCAAACAATAGCACGGTTTTTTGCTTTTGAAGAAATTTTCCTTAAAAAAATCACCAAGACAAGGCAATTTATTTCTTGGTTCAAAATTCAGGCAGGGGAAAAAACAAAATTAGAGGTAAATCCTTTTCTAAAGTCACATACCAGATGCTTTTCTGATGTTCAAGCATCTGAGATCTAAAATATGTTAAGTGCTTTTTGAAATACACTTTTATCTAGTTCTGAGGAAGATCACTTACCATTTTGACAGGTAAAACTCATAAAGTCGAACTGGACATCTTAGTGGGTTGTCAGTATTCTCTGCCATCTCCACTCCCACTGGAACCTCATCCTCTTCATTTCGTTTCCTCTTGCCAACAGTTACTTTATCTTGAGACAGGAAATAATAATCAAAGGATTATGTTAGGAAAGTCTCAAGACACCAGTGGGTTTTGCTTCACAGCCAGAACTCTGCCACTCCTTCCCTTTCACTCACTCACTCATTCAACAAATTATCTGAGCTCCTGTGGAGGTGCCAGACATTATTCCAAGTGCTGGGTTTGTAGCATTAAACAAAACAAAGTCCTTATCCTATGAAATTTATGTTCCCCTGCTCACCAAAGGGGGGGGCACTGCACCAAAAAGTATGGTGTTGGAGAGTACATCTCTATTCTCAGCCTTTTTTTTTTTTTTTTTTTTTGAGACAGAGTCTCACTGTGTTGCCTGGGCTAGAGTGCTGTGGTGTCAGCCTAGCTCACAGCAACCTCAAACTCCTGGGCTCAAGGGATCCTTCTGCCTCAGCCTCCCAAGTAGCTGGGACTACAGGCATGCGCCACCATGCCTGGCTAATTTTTTCTATATATTTTTAGTTGTCCGGTTAATTTCTTTCTATTTTTAGTAGAGATGGGGTCTTGCTCTTGCTCAGGCAGGTTTTGAACTCCTGGGCTCAAACAACAATCCGCCTGCCTCGGCCTCCCAGAGTGCAAGGATTATAGGTGTGAGCCACCGCGCCCAGCCCTCAGCCTGACTTTTTAAAATAGATGTGATCAGGCATAGGATTCCTAAGACACAGCAAGAAAAAAGGGTTCCACATGCTGCTCTTCTATAGCACAGATCAAGATAGAAGTTATCATCTCTTTACCTGAAAATATTTCTACCCTAGGACACCAATGTCTACTGGGCATTTGTTCAAGTTTCTTTCTTTTTTTTGGTAGGAATTTACTGTCACCTAGGCTGGAGTGCAGTGGCATGATCATAGCTCATTGTAGACTTGAACTCCTGGGCTCAAGCAATCCTCCTGCCTCAGCCCCCTGAGTAGCTAGGCCTATAGGAACATGCCACCATGACTGGCTGATTTTTTTTGTTTTTGTAGAGACAGGGTCTCACTATGTTGCTCAGGTTGGTCCTAAATCCTGGCTTCAAGTGATACTCCTGCCTTGCCCTCCCAAAAGTGCTGGGATTACAGGAGTGAGCCACTGCACCTGGTTCAAAGTGGGCTATGTATGAACTAAACTAAGGAGATAGGACCTAGACATTAAGTGAAAGGGCAAGATAATCTTTTTTTTTTATTTTTTATTTAGAAAAGTAAAGGAGCAATTCAGAAAGAAGTTTACACAATGTTGAACATCACAATTATTCTTCGTAGATTTTAGTTTCAGTAATTTTAAATTTTCACATTCAAAAACATTTCACTCTTAGAAGTACCAACTTGAATTTGGGAATTTTAGAACTTATAATTCTGGCCAAAGTTAATAAATTTAATTTCTAGTTCTATAATAACATTCATTTTTTAAACATTAAAACCATGCTTTTGGCTGGGCGTGGTGGCTCACGCCTGTAATCCTAGCACTCTAGGAGGCCGAGGCAGGCGGATTGTTTGCACTCAGGAGTTCGAGACCAGCCTGAACAACAGCAAGACCCCGTCTCTACTAAAAAAAAAAATAGAAAGAAATTATCTGGACAACTAAAAACATATAGAAAAAATTAGCCGGGCATGGTGGCACATGCCTGTAGTCCCAGCTACTCGGGAGGCTGAGGCAGAAGGATTGCTTGAGTCCAGGGGTTGGAGGTTGCTGTGAGCTAGGCTGACACCACGGCACTCTAGCCTGAGCAACAGAGTGAGACTCTGTCTCAAAATAAAAAAAAAACAAAACCATGCTTTTATTTAATAGGCTGCTTTGGGAAAGCAAGACCACAAAACTTCTAATAAAATTGTCACTGTTGGTATTATTCTACTGTGTGTACAAAAGCAGTATACTGTAGGCCAGCTTTTAAGTTCCTTCATAATTTCAAGATATTAACAAAAAAAGGGGGGCTCTAGTCAAAAAAAGATTTAGAAACAGTAGATTAAAAGTTAAGCAGGTTTATTTTTAACTAGCAATTAACTCATCTGGTACCTTGTAAATCAGTGATTCTTAACTCTAATTCTATATTTAAATTTCTTGGTAAGTTTTAAAATATAGATTTCTTGGGCTGTATCCAATTAAGTTGGAACTTCTTTAAAAGCCAATACAAATTGAAGCACGTGATTCCTCTCATTTTGAGGCAATACCTCTGACAATAGAGAAAAACATTCAAATATTAAAATAAAGCTACACTCTTCCATGTCTAGAATTTACAATTACCCTTCTGCAGTAACTATCTTAGTACTTAGAACTAACGAGACTTCAAATAGAAATCTGACCACCAACATCACATACCTGGTTCTGACTCCTGTTTCTGTAAAGGTGGGAAGAACCTCAGATACGTCATCTTGGTGCTGTACTTCAGCGTCCTGGTCCGTCTCATCACATGGGCAAAGGAAAGCTTCAAGTGCTCAGTAACATTCTTTAGTTGAAAGTATTTGGTATTGAAGAAAAGGAGGGTGTTTAAGAGGACAATTGGTGAGTAAGCGCCCAGTTGTTTGCACTCCCACAAATGCTCTTCTTCAATGCGAGAGAACATGTAACCTAGACAGAGGAAGAGGGAAAAGAAACAGTACTGAGCTCCTGCTTAAGACAGGTAAGTAATCTCTCAAATTCCAGACAGGAAGATATGAAGGGAAAGACTGATTGTTTCCTCTCTTTGCCCCTCTTCTTTATGTAGAAAAACAGAAAAGGCACCACAAAGCAAAAGGAAAATGATTCCACTCAAGTAGATACTGTGAGCACTCCCCTTAAACAGTTTTAATCTATTGGTATTTTAGATCAAGGATTAGCAAGCTTTCTTTGTAAAGGGACAGAGAGTAAATATTTTAGGCTTTGTGGGCCATATAGCTCTGAACAACTTAATTGTTGTAGAAAATAATGAGCCATAGAGAATACATAAAACAAATAGGTATGGCTACATACCAGTAAAATGTATTTACAGACAAATTTTAATTTCACATAATTTTCTCTCACAAAATATTAATTCTTAAAGAGAATATTCCCTAACCATTTAAAAAAGTAAAAACCATTTTTCACTCATGGATACAAAAACAGAGAACAGGCCAGATTTGGCCCATGGGCCACAGTTTGCCAACTCCTGTTGGAGATCATTAAGCTTCCTGTTAACGGGTTCAGTCTTGTGTAACCAAGATAATTAGAAGGCAGATACCTTCCTCCTTTTCCACCCCACCCAACTTGTTTTAAATTTAAATTAAGAGTGATTACTTCCTGATGACTTATCTGAGATTTTTCTTCAAAAGCAGAGGTCTTGCAGAAGAATTAAAATAAGTGTACCTTTTAATTTCACCTTCCTCATGTTGCCCCCCTTAAAAGTGTGTATTTCCTAATGCTCTCTCCTCAATCCTCTTTGTTGCTGCTTCTGCATTCTATTCTTGGGACATTATCCACAAGCATGACTTTATTATTCCAAAACTATGTCCCTGGTCCCCTCTCCAAATGCTAAATGCATCAAACCACCATGTTGCTCGGAATGCTTCAAAGGCGCTCTGCAGCCCAGCAGAAAGGGCACATACTCTTGAGCGTGACGTTCAACCTCTCCAGTCACAGCTGAGAAGCCTGAGACCAGGAGTGAATTACGGACTGGTCTGATGACATATAGTCAAGGACAATTCAAGAATAAGGACTTAACTCTCTTAACAACCAGTTCAGTGTACACATAAACTACTGAAAAAGGCCCACTGTTACACAGAATATATGGCCGCTACTAGCACAGTGTGTATCTTTACCAACACTACCAGATCAAAAATGGTGTCTATAAAGGTAAATATAACCTCAAGTTATTCTTAATTTTCAGCAATTAGGATCTATTCATGCACTGAGTGGAAGTTATAATTCTGCTAAAACAATCAATAATAAATCAAAGACTTTCTTCTCAGAAGTCCAAATGTTATAAATCAGGATAGAAATATAAAATGAACAATTTATACAAAGATAATAACAAAACTAAAGCAATTTAAGAAAGCATATCAACAGTTAAAATAAAAATAATCATCCTACCATTAGGAAGTATTGTAGGTTCCCATATTTTCAAGAGTTTGGTAAGTTCAATCATAAATCTGGAATAGGGCTCAGTAAAAATATTATCTATTCTACCATTTTCAAACAGGTACTACAAGGAAAAAAAAAAGGAATATACATGTTGATACAAAGAAAACACAAGCTTAAACTACGTTGTAAGAAATAGTTTACCATTAATTTTTGCCCTTATAAGATTTGAAACATGTTCAACCCGAAGTATTATAGGAATATATGTGAAAATACCAGGATTCAGGTCCCGTTCATGTTAACTGACATTATCTTCAGCACTAAGCCTGCAAGTTAAAGTTTTTTATTTCCTTTTTAAAACATGGATGGTACACAGAATAGCTATTTTAAGAAACCCTTTACTCACTTCCTAAAACTGATGTACTGAAAATTAATTCTAATGTGTATTTTCCAAATCTTTTTTTTCCTAATTCATAATGTATATCTGCAGATGTGCTCTAAGAAGTTTTTTGTTTTTACCCTAGACAGATCATTTTTTGAAATAATATAGTTAGTGTCAGGTGACCTAAGGAAACTCTAATTTAGAAACTTGTCTATTTGGAGCCTTCTAAATACAGCTCTGAACTCTCTGCCCCAAAACCTAGCCCTCCAAAAGTTCAAGTCTAATTACAGGACATTAAACTATGTTAGTTAAAACCATCAACAACCATATCACAGGATAGAACACAAAGAACAGTTTGAGTAGAATTAAAAAAAAATGTATTTAGGCTTTCTCTTCCTGATTCTGCCTGGAGTCAGAAAAGGTTGGGATGGGGGTGGTGGGAAGAATGTACTGAGTGAGGGTGCAGGTCAGATAAAATCAAATGAGATAGGGAAATACAATGAGCAATTACAGAATACAAGGCAGCATATGCTGAAACCTTTTGGTGTTTTTAAAATGTGGTATTTTAAATTTATTTATCCATGGCTATCTTGGTTTTCTCCATTCTATCCACGTATGACTTGGAGAAAATTATTTCCATTTAAATTGATTCTGGCTAATAAAGATTATCGCTTCAATGTGCATTTTTTATTTTTGTTATCTTTTTTTGAGACAGAGTCTTACTCTGTCACTGAGGCTACAGTGCAGTGGCCCAATCACAGCTAACTGCAGCCTCCAACTTCTGGGCTCAAGTGATCCTCCTGCCTTAGCCTTCCATGTAACTGGGACTACAGGGCCATGCCAGTGTGCCTGGCTAAATTTTTTTTTGTATTTCTTGTAGAGATGAGGTCTATGCCGCCCAGGCTGGTCTAGAATTTCTGGCCTCAAGCTATCCTCCTTCCTCTGCCTCCCAAAGTGCTAAGATCACAGGTGAGAGCCACTGCACCCAGCCTCAATGTGCATTTCTTACGAGATCTCATCAAAGGCAATTTATGATCTTATTGCCAGATTACAGTTTTGTTGTTGAATAATATTCCTTCTTTTTCTTTTTTTAATAAAGTCATTTTCAAACTTAAAAATACTATATCCTCATTATAGAGAAAGTTTAAAATATAGAAAAAGCGGAAGAAAGACAATTCAAACTCATCATACAAAGTCAACTACTATTAACATGCAAGGATATTTTCAATCTTTAAGAAAATTCCTTTATATATATATAGGTGAATTTTATACATTTATGCAAATATATATCAGTACATATGAAATACCTTTTTTTAAAAAAAAAAAATCTCTTTGCCCTTAGATCAGGAATGAAGCAAGAATGCTTATTCTTGCCATTCCCATTCAACACTGTACTGGATGTCCTAGCCAGAGCAATCAGGCAAGAACGAGAAAGGGAAAGTAAAACTATTTCTATAGTGTTTGCAGATGGTAGAATCGTATACATAGGAAATCTTAAAGAATTCACAGAAAAACTAATTATTAGAGCTAATAAGTGAATTCATCCAAGTTGCAAGCAACACACAAAAATCAGTTGTATTTCTACAAACTAGCAACGAACAATACAAATAGCAAATTAAAAAAACAGTACCATTTACAATAGCATCAAAAAAAAAAAAAGAAAGGAGAATAAATTTAACCAAAAAGATACAAAAATTGCTGAAAGTAAAAATTAAAGACCTAAATAAATGGAAAGATATCCCATATTCATGGACTGAAAGAGTTAATATGGATTGTAAAGATGGCAATATCCTACAAAGCAATCTATAGATTAACTGGAATCATATAAAAATCCCAAAGGCCTTTTTTTTCCAGAAATGGAAAAGCCAATCTTAAAATTCATATGGAACTTCAAAGGACCTTGAATAGCCAAAAGAATCTTGAGGAACCATACTCCCTGATTCCAAAACTTACTACAAATCTACAGTAATCAAAACAGTGTAGACTGCCCTAAGAATAGCATTTAGACCAAAGGATTAGAATTGAGAGTCCAAATTAAACTCATAAATATTTGGTCAAATGATCTTCTACAAGGGTATCAAGACCATTCAACGGGTAAAGAACAGTCTCTTCACAAATGGTGCTAGAAGAATTGGATATCCACATACAAAAGAATGAACGTAGACCCTACCTCATACCAGATACAAAAATTAACTCAAAATAGATCAATGGCCTAGATAAAAGAGCTAAAACCATAAAACTCTCTGAAGAAAACAAAACATGGGGGTAAATCTTCACGACCTTGAATTGGGCAATGGATTCCTAGATATGACACCAAAAGCACAGGAAATAACAACATAAAAAAAGAAGGGGAAAAAAAGTTGAACTTAATTAAAATAAAATGATTTTGTGACTCAAAGTACACTACCAAGAGAGTGAAAATAAAACCTAGAGAATGGAATATTTGTAAATCACGTATCTGATAAGAGTTTAATATCCAGAATATATAAAGAAATTCTATAACTCAACAAGAAGAAGACACCCCAATTAAAAATGATGAAGGACATAAACAGACATTTCTCCAAATAAGATATACAAGTACATGAAAAGATGTGCAATGTCATTAGGAAAATACAAATAAAAGCCACAATGAGATATCACTTCATCCCCATTAGGATGGTTACTTAAAAAAAAAAAAAAAAAAACAGAAATAAACAGATGTTGGCAAGAATGTGGAGATATTGGAATCTTCATATGCTATTGCTGGAAATGTAAAATGGTGGAACCACTATGGAAAAGAGTTTGGTGGTTCCTCAACAAGTTAATCATAGTTACTACAAGACCCAGCAATTCTATTCCTAAGCATATATGGCAATAGAATTGAAAACAGGTGCTCAAACAAAAACTTGTACATGAATATTCATAGTAGCAATATTCACAATCACCAAAAGGTGGAAACAACTCAAATGTCCATCAATGGACAAATGGATAAACAAGAGGTGGTATATCCATTCAATGGAATATTTAGTCATAAAAAGGAAAGTACCGATTCATGCTACGACAAACCTCAAAAACATTATGCTAAGGAAAAGACGACAGACACAAAATGCCACACAGTGTATGAATCCACTGATAAAAAATATCTAGAATAGGCAAATCCACAGAGACAGAAAGCAGATTTATAGTTGCCAGGGATTGGATGGAGAGAGTAATAGCGAGTGACTACTGAATGGGTATGGGGTTTCCCTTTGAGGTGATAAAAATTAGTTATGGAACTAGATAGTGGAAATGATTACACATCGTGAATGTACTCATTAGTCTCACTGAACCATACACTTTCATATGGTTAAATCTGGCTGGGTCTGGTGGCTCACACCTGTGATCCTAGCACTCTGGGAGGCTGAGGCGGGAGGATCACTTGAGGTCAGCAGTTCAAAACCAGCCTGGGCAACAGAGAGACCTTGTCTCTACAAAAAATAGAAAAAATCAGCTGGGCATGGTGGCACATACCTGTAGTCCCAGCTACTCGGGAGACTAAGGCAGAAGGATCACTTGAGGCCAGGAGTTTGAGGTTGAAGTGAACTATGATGATGCCACTGTGCTCTAGCCTGGGCAACAGAGCAAGACCATATCTATTTCTCTCAATCAATCAATCAATAAAATTTACCATTTTATTTTATTATTTTACGTTATAGATATTTCCCATATTTAAACAAATAAGTATCACACTAAGCATATAGTTCTGCAAGTTGCTTTTTAAGATGTATATCCCTAAGATGTATTTTCCTTGTCAGTAAACATAGAAGTCACTCTTGTACAGTATTCCATAGTATGAACACATTATAGTTGAATGAACCATGACTCTTGATTAACACTTGATTAACACTTCTAGTTTGTTGCTGTTAAAAACAATGTTACAATGAAAATACCAGTATATGTCTGGCTATGTATATGAGTATATATTTCTCTGGGGACATATTCTGATCAACAGATATGCTAGGCTGAATAATCTATACGCATCTGAAGTTTTAATAGCCACGTCAATTTGCCCTCTGAAAAGGCTTCCAATAGTGTACATATATCTTCACTAATACTTGGCATTATCAAACTGTTCAATCTTTCAAATTTTTAATCTGTTTAATAGGTGAAAATTTTCCCTGATTACAGCTGAGTACCTTTTTGTATTTAAGAGGCAATATGACATGGTGATCACGATAACAGACCCTGAAACGCTGGACTATCTGGGTTCACATCTTAGTCCTGCAACTTACTACTTCTGAAACTTTAGGCAAGTTAATTAACTTCTATGTGCCTCAGGTTCATAAATAAAAAATGTGGGGGTCACTCTAACAATTAAATGAGTTAATATATGTAATAGGCTGACCTCAATGCCTAGCATATATAGTAAATGATCACTAGGTGTTACCTGGTACACTGTGTCTATTAACAATCTGTGGTTTTTCTTCTGTTACTTATTTGTATCTTTTGTCATTTTTTCTCCATTATTGTATTGTTTTATTGATTTACAGGTGCTTTTCACACGTTGGTTAGTAATTCTTGGTTATGTATGGTAATACTATGAACTAAGCGAACACTCTCAGTTTGGGTGAAGATGTGGCAAACAGACTGACAATGGGAATGTTAATTGTCTTAATTCTTATTGAGAGCAATTTGGCAATATACAATAAAAACCTAAAATAAAAACAGCTTATGTCCTTGCCCCAGAGATTCTACTTTCAAGAATTTATCCTAAAAAGAAATAATTAGCAAGTGTAAAAACATATGTATAAAAAGACATTCAACAGAGCACTGTTTATCACAGAAAAAAAAATCTTAAGGGGGATTATAAAATAAATGACATCATCAATGTATTGTAAGTCATGATACAAAGATGATCACGATATATCATTAAGTAAAAAGAAGAGGTTACAGAAGCAGACATAAGAAATGGTTTTGTTGGCCAGGCGCGGTGGCTCACGCCTGTAATCCTAGCACTCTGGGAGGCCGAGGCGGGCAGATCATCCTGAGCTCAGGAGTTTGAGACCAGCCTGAGCAAGAGCGAGACCCCGTCTCTACCAAAAATAGAAAGAAATGAATCGGACAGCTAAAAATATATAGAAAAAATTAGCCGGGCATGGTGGCGCATGCCTGTAGTCCCAGCTACTTGGGAGACTGAGACAGTAGGATTGCTCGAGCCCAGGAGTTTGAGGTTGCTGTGAGCTAGGCTGACGCCACGGCACTCACCCCAGGCAAGAGAGTGAGACTCTGTCTCAAAAAAAAAAAAAAAAAAAAAAAGACATTTGATTTTATAAAAATTTAAAGTGCAAAATGAAGCCACAAGACGATTTTTTTTTTACTCATAACAAAAATTAAAAAGAGGAGTGCTAAAGAGCACTTGTACAGATGCTGTAAAGACTATAAATCATTATAACCATTCTGGAAAGTAATCTGAAAATATCTTAATATTGAAAAAATAAATAAATGTTTTAACATAGAAATAAAAGCACCAGTTCATATGGTATACAAACAAAGTGTTTACTGAAGTATTGTGTTTCAGAGCAAAGATGTGGAGAAAAGGAAACCCTCATACACTGTAAATTGGTACAGCCATTATGGAAAACTGTATGGAGGTTCCTAAAAATGTATATATATAGAAATACAATATGATCCAGTAATCTCACTTCTGGGTATTTACCCAAAAGATCTGAAATCGATTTGTCAAGAAGATGTCTGTACTTTCATGTTCATTACAGCACTATTCAATAGCCAAGTGATGAAATCAACCAAGTGTCCATGAGCAGATGAATGGATAAAGACAATGTAGTAAAAATATAAAATGGAATACTGTTCAGCCTCAAAAAAGGAGGAAATTCTGTCATCTGCGACAACATGGACAGAAATGGAGAACATTACACTGAGTGAAACAAGTCAGGCACAAAAAGACAAATACTGCATGTTTTCACTTACATGTGGAATCTAAAACAAACTCAGAGAGAGACGGTGGTTACCAGAAGCTGGGTGGTGGGTGGCGGGGTGGGGGTCTGTGTGTGTGCTGGGGAGATTATGGTCAAAGGGTACAAAGCTTCAGACACAAAGAATCAGTGTGTTTTTCTTGAGATCTATTGCACTGCATGGTGAATATGGTTAATAATAGTGTATTGTACATTTCAAAATTTCAAAGAGAGTAAATCTCAATGTTCTCACCACAAAAAGTATTTGAGGTAATGAATGTATTAATTAGCTTGATTTAATTATTCTATATTGTATTCATGAATCATAACATCACTTTGTAACCCATAAATATATAATTATAATTTGTCAACTGACAATTTAAAAATTATAGAGTATAGGTTTTAAAATATTTATTACATTTAAATATAAAATTTGCAACTACATTTTAATTATTAAGAATATATATTGGTATATTGAACCAGAATGTGTCATTCATAGAAAAAGAGTAAATTAAGTCTAATAAATTAAATCCTGATTTAATTAGAATTCATCAAATTTAATTAAATATACTCTAGGATGGAGAAGAGCAAGGGTAAAAAAAGAGAAAGAAACAACCTGAATATCTAAAAGAAAAAAGGATGATAACCAGTGTATTCATACTTGGCAATATTATACACATTTTTTAAAGGAAGGAGGTTGATTTACATTGACCTGGAGGGATATCCCCATTGAGAAAAGGAAAATCTGTATGGTATGGGTCCCATTTTGTTAAAAACTAAGCAAAGCAAAAACTATTAATAAACAGATGCACATGTATAAAGGTATTAAAACAAAAGAAGGCATAGAAGGACACCTATCATGCTACAACACTGGCTACCTGAGGGAATAGGAATAGAAGGAGACAAATTTTCTTTATATGCCTTCACTGTTTTAACAGTTACAATGAGCACAAACTGCTTTTGCAATTAAAAACCAAAACTTTAAGAACAAAGAAATGCCTAAAATACAATAACATCATCATACAAATGGAAGAAAATTTGACAAAAAGAGAAAGGAAGAAAATCAACAACATCCAGAGTTCTACCACCCAGAGATGATAACCATTGTAAACACTTTGTATATTTCATTTTATTAGGTATTTATACCATTATGTCAACATAGTGGTACACATATCATTCATATCCTTATTTTGTTCACTAATATTAACATTTTTATGTTATTAGAAGCCACTTTGTGAATAATTTTTATTGGCTACATAATATACAATTTTATGAATATATTATAATTTACTTGACCATCACACTTTGGTGGGCATTAGGTTACATCCAATTTTGTACAATAATGTCTAAACTTCAGAGTATTAACTTGACCAGATATGCGAAAGCTGAATTGCTGGCAAAAAAAAATATGAAAATTTAAAAATATTCCTGAAACACACGCTTAAACTGCTTTTTTAATAGTATGTACCAATTACCACCAGCTATGTAGAACCCCCATCTCACAGAACTCTTATCAACAATGCGTTCTAATTTTTGATCTTTGCTAATGTGATAAAAAATGGTATATTATTTTAATTTGAATTTTAAAAATGAAACATGATTATACATATACATCCATATATACACACACACATATACACACACTCACACACATATACACACACACAAGCACACAGTCGTCCATGTTGCTTCTTTTGTGAATTGCTATTTATGCCCTTTTTGTCCATTTACCTATAAAATACACCATTCCCAATTTCTTTTTTTTTAATCCCCAATTTCTGTTATTCTATTAACAGTCTCAATTTAGCTTACAAAAAGCTATATGATCAAGATTTTTTTCTGAGACAAGGTTTCACTCTGTTTCCCTGGGTAGAGTGCAGTGGTGTCATTATAGCTCACTGCAACCTCCAACTCCTAGACTCAAGCGATCCTCCTGCCTCAGCCTTCTGAGTAGCTGGGACTACAGGTACATACCACCACACCCGGCTAGTTTTTCTATTTTTGTAGTGATAAAGTCTCACTATGTGGCTCGGGCCAATATAGACTTTTAAATCAGGGTCAGTAGTTCATTAAGAAGAGAGTATAAAAGCAGTACCAAATATATTAATAATTTTTCAGCTTAATTCACATGTTCTCTCATTAAAAATGCAATTAATTTTATAACAATTATTTAATTTGATACCTGTTGAATTCCAAGGCACAAGTATAAGATACTGTCTGGATCATATTTTTCACCATTTGGTCTCCGCACCTCTTGGATAAACTGGCATAAGCCCAAACTCAACTCAGCAAAAGTGCAGGACAGAATATCTTCCTTCAGCTTGACAGAGCGGACTGGTAGAAAGGTAGAAAACACCTGAAACATTAACTTATAACAAACAAGTAACATTACTTGATTCACTGAATAATTCAATATTCCCATGTCCCAGGCATTTTGGAGTGGTGGATACATACATTAAAGACAAACTGTGATCCCAAGGCTATTTTAGTTAAGGAAATAAAGAGAACGCAGTGCATACAGTACAATAGGTGCTATGATAGAGATTTTCTATAGACAGGATTCTGTGAAAGCAAATGAGGGATATCTAACAGGGAAGAGAAAAGTTAGATTTGGAGGGTGTGACACTGGTGCTAGACCTTAAAATGTGATGAAGAATTAAACAAGTAGATAGGTAAAGAATTTCAATCTGAGGATACAAAAAGATTTCCCAAAGTCTATTCCACAAAACACTAGTCTAATGTCAGAGCTAGAGAAAACTGGGTTTCTAAAATCTGATAAATTTGGAAAACACAAGATACTATATTCATCTCTGAAGAATGTATAGTGCCTGATGGCACATTAAAGGCTCTGTGAATACCTGTAAAAAGAATGCTGTTTACCTTTCTTTAGCTCAGATTTACTTGAATATAGAACACCTCAAATAACATACAACATCCTCGTGCCTTGGAAATGCCAGGCCACAAAAGTGAAAAGGTTCCAGGGACTTAGGTGTGCAGGAAAAAAGCAAGGACAGGTGGAGGCAGATCACCAATTAGCCTCATATATCATATTAAGATTTTGAAGACAATGAAGAACTGAATTAATTTTGAGCAGTGGAGTTACCCAATTTGATTTGTAAAGGTCCTACTGCAATAGTTTGATCAACATTGTGGGGTTAGAAGTAAAACACCTTTTCTAGTCATTGCTCTTCTGTATTTACACAAGTGTGTGTATGCACACACTTGGGCTCCCCTGAGTTGGTTTTGCATATGGTGAGTGGTATCTCATAAGAGGAAGCACTATGTTTGACATTTTCATCCTAGTACCTAGCACTTTACCTGGTACATAGTAGATATTCTGTAACTATTTTCTGGATGAGTAATAGAAATAGGTAGTCTGTGGCTCAAAGTGGGTGGTTAAGAGCCTAATAAATCCCCATAATAGGGGTATATTTACATAACCTTGGAGCACAGAGATTACACTTCATCTGCAGGAACCTGAGTCAGTCACAGTCCAGAGCAATGACTAACTGCTGCAATAAGGAGGGTTACATGTACCCAAAACCCAGCAGGGGTAGACTGAGGTGAAGCCAAGAGCACATACAATCAGCTAGGTGTATGAGAGAAGGTATATAGTTGGAAAGTGGCAAAAAATCTAGTTACATGGACGTACTCATCCATACTTGCACCATCTCATTCCAAAAAGACTGTATATGTATCTTACATAAAACACAGATAATAAAAAAGATAAATTGAAACAAAAATCTAGAACAGGATGTCAAAAGAGCAAAAAATGAAAACTAACGTAGGCCTTAAAATGTATACACTGTCGCTTGACCTGAAATGTTTATTTGATTCCAAATTTCCTGGTAGGTTAAGTTAAAACCCATAAACATTATCAGTTATACAATTCTCACTGTTAGGGAAAATTCCTACAGGTTTCAGAAGCAAGGCTTTTCCAGGTATTTTTGTCAAAAAAGAAAATTTCACACTGGGTTCCATATGGGTTACTGTAAGACATAGGGCTCAAGAAGACATATTCTGAGCCACTTATATAGTGTTAGAAATGAAACAAAATTTCTTGTACGTGCACAGTAAACTCATGATACAAAGACACAACTGCCTTTATAAAATCTTTAAAATTGAGGGTAAGATATTAATTTCTCTTTCTAACCTTAAGACTTCAAATTTTAAATAATTTTAAATATTTAATTTATAAATTTAGATCAACACTACTATAAATAATTCATACAAAATGGAGAGAAACAAGTTTTACCTCTACAACCTGGCTCTGAGGATTCTTGAGCGAGTGCATGGTCTTGAGCACTTCCTAAGGAGTCAGAACATGGGCTAGATGAGGCATGTTCAACTCCTGACAAGGAAATAAAAATAAATAAAAAGTTTAAATGAAAGTTTAAATAAAACTAGAGTTTTATGATTTTATGTTTACCTAAAATTTATCCCTTTTGAATACATTTATGACTTTATCTCTGTCTCCCCCCACCTAAATCAAGACACAAATCCATGCTGTGTATTTACCTCCACATTTTAGATCCCCCTGTTCTTCCTTGGCATTTTTCCACTGAACCCAGTTCTTCCAGGCATTTACCCCATACATGTATTTCAGTGTCATTCCAGACACTGAGCACCCTTGAAAGGCTCCTTGAATTAGACTCCTGGGCTCCACAGCCACTATAGACTTCTTCCGTCCCTGCAAGAATTCCAAAAATTTACATAATATAAAATTTAGTTTTGAATCTTTAAGAATCAGGGTTCTCAAAGCTGGAAAGGGCATTAATTTATGGAATACTCAATTTAGTTTTACATCCTAAAGATTCAGAGTTCTCAGAGCTAGAAAGGATTTTAGAAATTAGATTCAATCTGTGTGAGGAGGAAAGAAAAAAAAGTTTAAACATAGGAAAGACTGTAGTAATCAGAGGTCAGTGAGGCCTGCACTCCCTGGGCCTGGGCTACCTGTCCGCATCTGCATGGCCACTCAGTCCACTTGCTAGCAGGCTCCCACTCCCACCCCCACCTTGCACTGGGGTTGTGGCACTCCCAAGCAGGGGCACAGTGGTGCATGCTTCAAGGTTAGGGTAGGTTGTTGCATGGCATCAGGGGGCTGGCAAAGGCCAACAGCCTGCACACAGGTATGGCTGTTGAGGGATTACACACATTTGGGTATGGGCCGGGTGCGGTGGCTCACATCTGTAATCCTGGCACTTTAGGAGGCAGATGTGGGATTGCTTGAGCTCAGGAGTTCAAGACCAGCCTGAGCAAGAACAAGACCCCATCTCTACTAAACATATAAAAATTAGCCTGGCATTGTGGTGTGCACCTGTAGTCCCAGCTACTTGGGAAGCTGAGGCAGGAGGATCGCTTGAGCCCAAGAGTTTGAGGTTGCTATGAGCTAGGCTGACACCACAGCACTCTACTCAGGGCAACAGCTGAGTGACACTCTGTCTCAAAAAAAAAAAAGAAAAAAAAAAACATTTGGGTATGTTCCAGATACTAGATCCACCCAATGAAGTTGGGATAACTGTTATTACCACTCAGGTCTATTTAATGGCACATATAAATAGATAATATTCTGGGTTTTAATAAGCCTCAATAAATTCTCTAACTATAATGAAATTAAATTAGAAACAAATGATGAAAAGATGTCCAAAAAAAAAAAAATCCTCCAATATCCTAAATTAAATAGCTCTCTGGGTCAAAGACTGCATAAATGCAATCAGAAAATATTTTGGACTCTGAAAATGAAAATGAAAGTATACTAAAATTTCTGTGACAGACCTAATGTAGTACTTGGAGGGACATTTCCAGTATTAAAATGCTACGAGGAGAAAAAATTTTTTAAATCTAAAACCTATAATCTAGAAAAAGAAAGTAAATTAAAACCCAAACCGAGGATAAAGAAGGAAATAATTTTTAAAAAAAGCAAAAATCAACAGGAAAAAATACAGAGAAAAATTAATAAAACAAAAAGTTCTTTTAAAAGATTTTTAAAAGAAGATAAATCTCCAGCTAGAATGATCAGGAAAAAAGGAAAGAAAACAGAAATTACCAACAGCTGATCCTGAAGACATAAAGAGGATAATAAGGGAATACTGTAAATATCATCATGCCAATAAATTTGACAACCTAGATGAAATGAACAAATTTCTTGAAAATTTGTTCAAAGCTTACTCTAGAAGAAATAGATGACCTGATAGACACAGAAATAAAACTTAACAGTTTAAAACCTTCCCACAAAAAACTTCAGACCCAGATGGCTTCACTGTTGAATTCTATCACAGTTAAAAAAATTATACAAATTATATTTCAGAAAATAGAAAAGAAGGAAAATACTAACTTATTTTATCATGTCACCATTACCCTGGATAACAAACCAGATAAAGTCATTACAAGAAAACTACAAATACCACTTTTGAACAGAGACACCTAAAACCTTAAAATATCAGCAAACTGAATCCAGCAATATAAGAAAATAATAAATACATCATAAAAAAGTAGGGTTATCCCAACAATGCAAGGTTAGTTAATCATTTGGAAATAATCAAAAGGTTCCACCATTTTAATAGACTTAAAAAAGGAAAGCCAGATAATCATCTCAATAATGCAAGAAATCCAACTGACAAAGTTCAACACTCAAACATGGTAAAAAAGACTTTCAGCAAATTTTGAGTAGGAGGGAAAGTTCCTCAACCTGATAGAGCCCATCTATGAGAAACCTAAAGTAAGATCATACCTAATGCTGCAAAACTATACCCTTTGGCCCTAAGATTTGGAACAAGGCAAAAAAGTCTGTTCTCACTCTTAATAGTCAACATTGTACTGAAGATCCTAGCTAGTCCAATAAAGCGAGGAAAACGAAGGAAAACGAAGGAAAGGAAAACGAAGGAAAGGAAAATGAAGGAAAGGAAAACGAAGGAAAGGGAAAGGGAAAGGGAAAGGTAAGGGAGAGGTAAGGTAAGGTAAGGGAAAGGTAAGGGAAAGGTAAGGTAAGGTAAGGTAAGGGAAAGGTAAGGTAAGGTAAGGTAAGGTAAGGTAAGGTAAGGTAAGGTAAGGTAAGGTAGGAAGGAAGGAAGGAAGGAAAGAAAAGAAAATGTATTCATATTAGAAAGGAAAAAGTAAAACTGCCTTTATTCACAGACATGATTGTCTAGGTAGAAAATCCTAAGGATTTTATTTGAGCAAAGTTACAAGACATAAAGTAAACATACAAAAATCACCTGTATTTCTATATACTAATGGGGAACACTGAAAAATGAAATTAGAAAATAATACTATTTACAACAGCATCAAAATATTTTAAATATTTATGAAATAAATTTAACAGAATATAAGAAGACTTGTAAAATGAACTATATAAAACACTATTGAGAGAAGTTGAAGATGACCTAAATAAAAGGAGAAAGCACCATATTCATGGATTAGATGACTCAAAAGTGCTAAGATGTCAATTTTCTGATCTATGGATTTAAGACAGCCTCAATCAAAATTCCAGCAGGCTTTCTTGTATAAATTAACACACTGATTCTAAAATTTATGTGGGCATACAAATGACAATTTAGAAAAAGGGGAACAAAGTTGGAGCATTTATCTTCCTAATTTCAAGGCTCTTGAAAGTTATAGTAATCAAGACAGTTGGTACTAGTATAAAAATAGACATATAAATCAGTGGAACACAAAGGAGGGTTTCTGAAATAGACCTACACATATATGGTTGATTATTACCAAGGTTGCCAATGTTATTCAATGCAGAAAGGATAGTCTTTTCCAAGAGTAATGCTGAAATAATTGGATATCCACATGCAAGAAAATGAACCTTGACCCTTGCTTCAACTCATACATGAAAATTACCTCAAAATAGATCACAAACATAAAAACTAAAACTATAAAACTTCTAGAAGAAAATAGAATAGCTTAGGTACCACGAGTTAGACAAAGACTTTTAGACAAGATATTAAAAGACATGATCCATAAAATAACAAAAATTGATAAACTTTCTCAAAATTAAAATGTTCTATTCATCATTAAGAAAATAAAAAAGGAGGTAACAGAATATTCCTTTTTTTAAAATTAGCTCTATTGAGTTATAATTACATTTAAAAATTTATAAGTTCTAAGTGTACAATTTGATGGACTACAACAAATGCATTTTGCTCTTATTAAGAACTATTTGATAAAGGAATTATATCCATAGTAAAGAATACTTACAACTCAGTAAGATGAAAACCAACCCAATACAAAAATGAAGAAATGTACAATAGATTTGAATAGAAACTTTACCAAAGAAGATACCTGAATGGCAAATATGCATACAAAAAGATGCTCAACATCATTAGTCATTAGGGAAACACAACTAAAGCCACAATGAGATACCACTACATATTCATTAGAATAGTTAAAATGAAAAATTAACAATACTAAGTGTTAGCAAAGTCATGGAAGTCATGGAGCAGACAACTCTCATACACTGCTGGTGGGAATGTGAAATGGTACACTTACTTTGGAAAGAAAACTGGAAAACAGTCTGGCAGCTTTCTTATAAAGTTAAAAATATACATACTATAAAACCCAGCAATCCTATTCCTAGATCTTTTTTCGCAAGAGAAATAAAAACATATGTTCATACAGAGATTTATACTAGAATGTTCATAATATTTTCAATAAATTTTATTCAAAAAAGCCTCAAACTGGAAACAACCCAAATTTCCATCACCTGTTAAACATGAACAGCTGAACAATTGTGTTTGTCCATACAATGAGATGCTACTCAGAAATAAAAATGCATCAACTGAGACATGAAACAGCATGGATGAATCTCAAAAACATTATGCTAAGTGAAAGAACCTAGACACAGAAGACTACATATTATATGATTCCATTCATGTGAAATTTTAGAAAAGGCAAAGTAGTACCATTTTGCATCGATCTGCACAACAGATCAGTGGTTGTCAGCAGCTGGAGGGGCTGACCACCAGAGGTCATAAGACAACTTTTTGGTACAAGGAAACTGTTCGTGTCTGTGGTGGTAGTCACATACTGTATACATTTGTTGAAGTCCATCGAATCATACAGTTAGAACTTATAAATTTTTAAATGCAATTATAACTCAATACAGCTAATTATTTAATTAAAAAATAAAGCTATTATTCTTTCAACTTTGGTATGGGAAAGCCCTATCAACATGAAAAACAACCCATGTCAACTTCACTATTGTACTGTACTATATAAAATAGTGAACCTCAGTATTATAATGTAAAAAGTTAAATTTAGAAACTTTTAAAAAAAGATACAAAAGGATTACAAAAAGCTTTCTAAAATAAAAAAAAACACCTCAATTATTGAAACAAAAGAAAAAGAAAAAGACCCTGTTGAAAGAAATGTTAATAAGAGATAAGGTTCTTGAGTTCAAGAAACAAAAATAAAAACACAAAGTTGCAAAATAATGTATGGCGCTCCTTGACTCTGGCTGTTACAGAGTTGTGTAAACAGCAGGAACTATTATAATAAATACTGGTAGAATGAATGAAAAAAAATTCTAGGAAAATGAAGCTGCTGCTTACTCTTCGTCTGGGCTGGGGGAAGCCATCTCTGTGTCGTCGTCTTGTTCGGGAACGCGCCTGGTTTCCCTGTCCTTTATTAAGTGGGTCAAAGGACTCTATAATAATCAGCAGAAAGCAAAATGTGAGGTAAATAACTCACAAGTTTAAATAAAGACTTAGATTGGGGAAAGAAATATCAGGTAGTCATCACTATGTCCATTATTTTGTGATAAAGTAAGAATTTCACTTACATAGTTAAGAGAAACCAAGGATATAGTACTTAAATGAAACTTCATTAACAATCAAGAAAACCAAGAACTTTTGGTTTGACTGGTTACTGAGGGAAAGGTTAAAAAAAATTTTTAAACCAAATTTAACCGCTTGTAAGAACAATATAATACAAATTAACACCTACAAAGGCAGGGACCATTTTATTACCTCTAATACATTATAACTGCTTAATAATGTCAATTCAGAGTTGTACCAATCTTGTAAAACACGGAACTTTTGGTGGACAGATACTTTGCGCAAACCTGATGGAAAATCTGCTTCCAGATCCTGTTCAGTTTCCCCTTTTGAGAATTGCTTCAATTCTGAATCAGCCTCTTGCACAGCATTTGACTTTAAGGCATAATGATTCAGCTCTTCCTCCCAGCTATGTGGAGTAGATACTGCCTCTGATTCAAGATCACCACTGTATGTACTTCCTTGGTCTGAAATATACAGATAACAAACAAGTCCTGAAAATATGATAGTCTCTTGACATGCTCAGAAACCTTCCTAAATCCCTGAATACCAAAAACTAAGATATAGTTTTTGGACCATTACCTAGGCACACCCAAAAATGAAGTAACTCATTCATCAGTCTCACAGAATTGGACTCACATTCTTGGTGAGCACTTTAAAAGCATTATCTCAATCCTTAAAATATTTGAGATAACTTTTATTACTCTCATTACAAATCAGCACACATCATAGATATTTGACACCCCTTACAAATAGCTAAAATTACAAATATTAAATCCAAGGGTATCAATACTTTATGGGTTTCTTTTACTAACAGAGGGTAGTTATTTCTAATAACAAAATATATTTACAACTACAAACCTTTTTCAAATATCTTGGTGTCTAGAAAGAGTTCCTGTTCAGAAGTTTGAGACCCTACAGAGAAAGAAAAGCACATAATAAAACAATTTATAAACATACACAACAAATTATATCTCAAATGAAATGACTGCACTATATACATTAATGATACAACAGAGTTCTAAGTAAACAGCCTTCATATGCAGAAAGGACAATTCATTAATAAAATTAGGCATTAATGGTAAATTCACTTAGATCACCACTGTTAACAGTGGCTACATTTTAAGTGGCAGTATGAAAGAAATCATGGCAAAAGAGATGTTTACTTTGTTTTTAAACTCTTATTTATTTATTTATTTATTTTTTTAAGAGACAAGGTCTCACTATGTTGCCCAGGCTGGCCTTGAACTCCTGGCATTTATTTATTCAAAGATTGACAAATCAGCTTTAAATTGCTTTTCTCTCCAAAATATAATAATCTTTATCACTGCATCAAAAGGCCAGTAGACTTAGAATATAAGTTACATGAACAATCAGCACATGAACTACACAGAACACAGTTCTATCAATTATAAAATACCTGAAACATAAGAACCTCAAGGATTCGAAATAGTTAAAAAAAAAAAAAAAAAAACCTCAAAAAACATTTATCCAGAAAACACTGCTTCTTTTCCCTAAAATCAAAGAGCCAGACACTCAGTTGGAATTCATTTCTCCCTCTTCTGTTTCTAATCCATTTGACTTTATCTATACCACAATGATTATGACTACCTGTCTTTTGAAACTTAGTTTTGAAAGTTTTTGTCTCACTCGATTGTAGGCAAAGGCAAAGTCATAACATTTGTACAGAAGCACTTGATAAATGTTAAATTTTGATATGAATGGAGAAACCAACTTAAAATAAGGTTTATCATCAGGAATTATTTGAATTAAATATAATATCAGAAGTTAGGAAATCAAGAATAGGAACACATTAAACTTTATATATAAATGAGTCAGAATTATGAGATTATACATTAAAGAGCAAAATGACACAACAAACATTAGGATAATAACAAACTTTTACCAGTCTTTCAGAATATATATGATTGTAAATGTTACTGACAACACAATAGAAAAGTTGGTAGCAGTTTTTTAAAATGCTACAGTATTCAGAAAATTATCTAGCATTATATAAAATCAAAAACCCAGTGGCTACCTTTTTAAAATTCACCACTGAATAAAAGAAAAAACTGTTAAGAAAAGAGTAATTTCTTAGCTCATCAGTGATATATGAAAAGGCTTTTGTAAAAATTCACCTACATATTTCAACTGTCTTAAACACCATTTTCTCTCTCTCTTCCTATATCCAAAAATCAAGGAAGTGCTAATTAAGGATAGAAATCTTTCTGGAATATGTATTAGTGATTCTGGTTAATATCATGTACTTTGGAGTCAGACTTGGATTCAAGTTCTGGTTCTATCACTTCCTGACTGCATAATGAGGGCAAGTCTAATACTCTATTTTCCAAATGAGAAACTTGAAGTAAACAGTATCTCACATCCACCTCATAGGGTTGTTGTGAAATAAAATGAGGCAAAGCACATAATATACTTAGGACAATGCCGAGAGTATGGTAAGCACACATAAATGTTAACTATTGCTATTATCATTATTCCTCACTAACAGTATGAGATTTATCTATAGGTTATTTTGAGCCAAATGATTTTCCATCCTAAGGTTCTATTTACCCTCTACCGGCATGTTGATTGTTATACAACAGGAATTCTTATGTGGGGACCATGGCTTTGAATCTAGGGATAAAACTGGAAAATGATCATGAAACTTTGATTTTTCCAGTTATTTTTCTGGAATCATTTAACAACTAAAAACTGTGTTAAATACCAATATTTAGTTTACCTTCATAATAAGGATTAAGAGCTTTCGAAAGTACCAACACGTTTAATAAACCCTAGAAGCTTAGTATTTAAACATATTGAAGCTTTTAAAAACAACTTGACTTTCTGGTACTTAAAATTACTTGAGTTACCTAAAAATTTGCATGTGCCTTTTTTTTTTTTTTTTTTTTGCATTTAAAGATTATACCAACCTCCCTGGGATAGAGTCTTCTCCTTCTCTTCATCTTCTGCAATCATTTCCGCCATCTCAAGAAGATCAGCTTCAAACGGATGTGTGGGAAGCTTTTCCTTAATGTCTTCAATACTCTCAGTGACTTTATCTTCATTATCCATTGAGGATGGAATAAGCATAGGGACAGGCATCTGAAAGATCGAGGTAGATGAAAAATTTCTTAGGCAATAGGTTTGTTGCCAAACACATTATTTGTGAGAATGATTTAAGTATTAACATAATAAACAAATTTAAGGTATTTTCATTGCTGATGATTAAAATTGTTTGCTAATTTGTTTTTATAAGATTAGAGCCACTTAAATAAAAATTCGGTAAGTGCTTTTCTGGATACTCAACAAAGTATGTCTCTAAATCCTCTAAAAGAATAATTCCATAATACATTTTCCTTTAGTTTTCATTGTTTTAGCTTATATTTCTCACTTAACATTTTCTCACAACTGTTTCTCTTAAGAATTCAGAACCAGGAAAAAATTAATTTCCAAAAAAAAATCCATTTTTTTAAATAAAAAGTGAGAATAATATAAATCACAGTATTCTTCTTTTCACTCTTGCTAAAATCCAGGATTCTAACATATACGGTTTCTGATCTTTTTCTATTTGCATGCTCTTATGGCATATGTAACTTTTTAAAAAAAGCTATACCATAATCTTCTCTAAGAAAGCAGGGTACAAATAATATATATATTCCACATTAAGTAATAATGGTAATATGGTAACAGCCAACCAGAATTCGGAATATTTTACTAACAAATGAAAAGTTTCTTTACAGAGCTATAAAATTTTAGTGGAGGAAAATGCATGTTAAATTAGCCTTAATCTCTAAGTGACTACTCACTGGAACCGGAATTCCAAATGGGACTGGAGCATACTGAGTGTAAAGATGAAGGGGTATAGGCACAAACACTGGAACGGGAACTGGTACCACAATAATTTGGGGTTGGCTTGGAGTGTCTTCTAATTAAAAAAAAAAAAAAAAATCACAAAAAACAGAGGGTTAGAAACATTTTAATAAAATTTCAAAAAACAAAAAAGTTTATAGAAATTTATGGTTCAAAGTAAGTGGAACCTATTATATTAATACTAGAAGTTCTTACAAAGGAGAAATAACTAATGTAGCAAAAAAGAGGCTTGAGTATGGCTCTGACAAAAAATCAGGTAACATAATAAACATCAGTGATGTAAGAATAAAATGACGGCAGGATATATTTGGATGGATGATTAGAAAGGATTGAAACATTGATCTTAGGAGAGGTATGGAAAACTACTAAGATGAATAAGTAAGATATGCTTAAGAAGAGACTGAATAGGTAGAGGGACCAATTTTATGAGGCTATGATGCCCATTTTAAAATCATCTATAGTAGACTGAGAAGCTATTGAAGATTTGTTAGCACAGAGTAAAGTGATGAAAATGTCATCAAAAAAGGTTCATTTGGCAGCTATTTTAGCATGGAATGAAAAACATATCAACTGTTAAAGTAGGAAGCAATTACAATATGCAGGGCTAAGATGATGGGGGTCTATTCTAGGTAATGATGTAGGTTATACCTACGAAAAAGAAATATACATATAGCCGGTGTTCTAAGTATTAAAAAGATAAACAGAATATGGGGGGAAAAACTTGGGAGAAAGTGGGAAGATGGAGGATTCATTCTATTATTTAACAAATACAAATAGTTCCTGACTTAATGATGGTTCGACTTAAATGATGGTGCAGAAGCAACATGCATGCAGTAGAAATTGTACTTCAGTACAGTATTCAATAAATTACATGAGATAATCAACACTATGTTATAAAATAGGATTTGTGTTGGATTATTTTGCCCAACTGCAGGCTCATCTAAGTGTTCTGAGCATGTTTAAAATAAGCTAAGCTATGATGTTCAATAGGTTAGGCATATTAAATGCATTCTCAAGTTACGATATTTTCAACTTATGATGGGTATGCTATCCTAAGTCAAGGAGCATCTGTATCTATAGAGTCCTTTCTATATGCCAGAAAATATGCTAGGTGATTGTAAAATCATTAATGTAGGAGAAAAGTAATGCTAGTGACAACAAGAAAAAAGCTGACAATTTAACTAGGGTTAGAGATGGGAAAATAACATGGGATCAATTTTACCAAAATATAGTGGATGTTAAAAAATGTTACTTGGTTAGAGATGTCTGATAACCAAACTACACAATACTAAATAAATTACTATTGACACAACAAAAAGAAAAACTAAGTCATCTATAGCCTTGCTATGTGGTCCATGGAATAGCAGCACTAACTTTACCTGGGAGCCTATAAGAAATGCAAAATCTCAGGCCCCACTGACTAAGAACCTACTTAATAAAATTCCTATTCATGTGCATATCAATGTTTAAGAAGCACTGGCCTACAGGATAACACTGCAGATCTAAAAATGAAGGATTTCTTTCTAGTTTAAAAATTCTAGGACTTTTGGATGCCAGCATGAGGGGGCTACATAGACCCATTCCTTAGTGAAATAGGCAAAGTGGGTGAAAACTATTTAAAAAACCAACCATTTAAATTCTTGGGAAATTGTCCTAAAGGCATACAGCAAATAAAGAAACATTTACTCAAGAAAATCTACTCAAATTTGGTAAGAATAGTGAGAGTCTTGTGACATTTCAGCCACCACCTGCTCCATCCTCCCAGCTCAGCTCAACGTGACAGAAGCTCCACTTTGAGTGGCTTGGCCAGGAAGAATAGGCTTCTCTCCCCTTAGCTCCTTATCAAGGGTAACCATATCTCACCAAGAGGGGGGTAGACAGCCAGCATTTCTCATCCCTTCCAATTCAAAGTTGAAAAGGCTAAATTCCTGGCATGTGTGCACAAGAGGTCAGGGACTCCCCTCTACCCGCCTCCCACCCATTGTATGGAGACTCTACCCGAGGAATGGCAGGCTAAGAATCCTGAGGTCCTGATCACCCTAACCCCAGCCCACTTGCAAGGCAGAAGTTCCAAGATAGGAGAGGCAAGCTAAGAACACCAGAGACTACCACCCTGCCCAGCATCCAGACATGTGGCTCAGAGATTCTATCTGAGAGGCAGTTCATAAGAAAAGAAAGCTCTGAAGCTCTCCTCAAAGTAACTGCCTTTATTTGAAACAGAATGTAGAGTAGTTCAAACCTAAGGGCACTCTGGAAAACAACAGAGCCACTTAAGAGCCTGTCCATATAATTACAAAGTTTAGGCTTACTCCGTAACATTACACTTGTCATTAATAACGGAATTAAATGAACTGTTCAGAGTATGGTATCATCAATTAACTTCCTTCTCTTTGACCTAATTTGTTAAGTCTTAGATGGGGAAAATACCTAACTCACAGGGATGTCATCAGTACTAAATTGGGTAATATATACAAATAACCAAACATATCACCTAGGAAATAGGGGATACTCAATGTGAGCAAATCCCACATTCCTTTCCACTAAGAAACAAAAAATAAAGAAAGATCAAGGAACATACCTGTCTGACATTCTTTGTTTTGGGTATGTGGTTTGCAAGAGGTGGCTTTAGTCTGTGTGATAGGTTTGCATAATAAAGCTTTGTTCTTCAAAAGCCTTGGAGGTTGGGAAGGTGGCAGTTTCAGGGCATCTGTTTGTGTACTTGCCTAGTAAAAAGAAATTAGAAATCAAAGAGATTTTAAAAATCTTTTTAATTATAAGAAATATAATTTAAAAAGAAATACCATACTGGAATAATGTGGGAGACACAACAAGTATTCAACTAAATGTGTGAGAAATATAATATTCTTGAAATATTAATAGCAATGGAGTATTTTAATAACTATGTATTACTCTGAATGCATCTAATTACTATTTATGTTTACCAAGAAAAATGCTATTTCTATTGTGACATACTGTTTGATCAATAACAATGTTGGCCGAGTTTAAAATGAAACTCTTGGCTGGATGAGGTGGCTCAGGCCTATAATCCTAGCACTTAGGGAGGCTGAGATGGGAGGATTGCTTGAAGCCAGGAGTTCAAGATCAGTCTGAGCAAGAGTGAGACTCCATCTCTTCAAAAAAAAAAGAAAACTTAGTTGGGGGTGATGGTGCACGCCTATAGTCCTAGCTACTTGGCAGGCTGAGGTGGGAGGATCACTTGAGCCCAGGAGTTTGAGGCTGCAGTGAGCTATGATGGCACTCTAGAGCCTGGGGAACAGAGCCTATTCCCCCCTGCCCTGCCAAGAATAAATAAACAAAATAAAATAAAATGAGAACTCTTACTTCTTGATTAAGTCTTAAGAGAACTTAGTTCCAAGATAACTAGGAATAACAGAATCACTTATGATCATTTAAGTAACTTGAATAAAGATGATGTGAAAATTATCCTAGAGACCAGGAAACACTTTAGAAATGCCACTGTTCCAGTCATAAGTATTTCTCATTATTTACTTTCTTCTTTCAAGAGACAAAGAAGAAAATATTAATGAGTTAAAAAACAAAGGGAGAAGTGGTTTTTATAATCTGCACTGGGCAGGGGGATAATTTACATTTTATAAATATTTTATTTATAATCTGAGTATATTACAGAACATCCAAAAGAGTCTTCTATGCCTAAATTCTGTACAACTTACTTTAATTCTGTATAATTTTTTAAAAAATCTTTAGTAACTACATAAAGAGAGCAAACATTCACAGAAATTACATACATAAAAGATCTATTTAAATAACCAGAAAATCCTATTCCTGAAGAAAGATTAAATGAGTTCATAAAATTGTATATAGTAAACAATAAAAGTGGACAAATTAACTCAGACATTCATACTGCATAAATATGAAAAAGAGTGACAATACCAATAAAAATAATAAAACTTACATCCCCAATGATTTTCGCTGTTACTGTTGGAACTGCACCTTGATACAAATTAAAACATACATTTAGGATATTTTACAATTATTTAAGCATTAGCATTAAAAGCTGATTATCAGTCCACAAACACAAAGCCTCATATTAAGAACAAGTATTATCTTAATTTAATTCAATGAAAGAGACTAGTAAAACTAAAATATGAAAAAAAGAGATACAGAACTTGTGAAAACACTATTCAATGCCCTAGCAGCCTGCAGTGCACCACCAGTCCTATTATGAATGTGTCAAACAAAATAAAAAATGATGGAAAAAAGTTAGAGAACCACTGTATTCAACTCAAAAAGGCTAGCTAAATGCTTTCAAATCAAGCCATACCTTGTAAGACACTGTTAGAATTCACCGTGGGCTGAGCAGCAGGAGCACTTGCCAATGATACTACATTAGCTATAACTGGGGTTGAATCTTTTCTCAGAGATGGGGGCCCTGCTGAAGCAGCTTGAGCCATGGAAACACTTGCTGATTAAAATAAACAAAAATAAGGAAACCTCATGTAATTTATATGCACATACGCAGAAATCAACATCTCAAGGAAGTTAAACAATGCTTTCAGGTTTGAGTAATTTCTGCTGGAGCAAAGGTCGCTTCAGGATTACCTGGGGTTTTCTATTTTTTTAAATCAGTGAAACTTGAAAGTCTTCCATTACTTCATCTTTGTGTAAAAATGCAACAAATAGTCCCACTTAAAAACCAACAACAAAAATCCCCAGAGGTGCAACAAATAGTCCCACTTAAAAACCAACAACAAAAATCCCCAAAGGTACAATCCCAGTGAAGAACACAGGGTAGATTTAATGGACATTTCAAGCCTAACGTATTCCTTAAATCTTACCTTCATATAAAAAGGATTCTTTAAAGTTTCTGGAGTAGGCTCTTACAGATCTTGCTTCTATTTGTAAAAAGACTACACTTAAAAGTATTCTAGCTTTTAGGATGGTACTACTTTTATTTTTAAACCATAAAGTTTCTGAGATTAAATGGCCTAACTACGCATATGGGATATTTAAAAGGCTATGTGATTTAGACTTCATGTCCTTTGTTATTGTAAGTAGTCTCAGTCTTTTATAAGGAAGCCAATTACACCCAATTACAAAACATTAACTGTTATCCTTTCCCATAAAGTTCTTACAGAGTTTATTTGATTCAGTATGCTCAAGAGAAACCTAAAACTCATTGTTACATGGCTTTAATCTTAGGTGTTCAATTAAAAAGGATCTAAATGTTAATGCCATTTGAACAAAAGGAAATTGACGTTTCATAAAATTACTGACAACTGTTTACAGTTTCTGATGTGTAGAACAGTAGTCAGATTTCCTGGTATTGACAAAAGACTCCGTTAATTACTTAAGTTTAATTTTACCTGCACTGTTTTGTGAAGGTGCGTCACACACACTTTGCTGATTACAGAACATCAAGATACAAAGTAGGTTACAAAAATGTTTCATTTCCCCTCGCCATTTCAAGGACTCATTGAGTTTACCCTGTCGCTTACAACCATCACATTTGGCCATCTGAGAAAGAAAAAAAATATAGTAAAGGAGAGAGAAACAAATTATCTGCGGTCTGACAGAGTAAAAACAGGACACACAAAACAAATGAGGATATTAACTTAGAATTTAAATCATAAAATTGAAGGTTGACTATCTTAAAATGGTATTTATCTATTAATGATTTTACATTGAATAATTTTTTAAAATCATGTAAATATTATAGAGACCCCAATCAATAGCAATTAAGAAACAAAGTGAAGTGAAAATAAAGCCTATTTTCCTCAGACTTCAGAAGACAAATTCATATTATTTAAATAATTAATAAAATTTTAAATATTTTGATGTCTTAAGACTGATGTCTCCTATAGAAAATCAAAACAAAACGAATAAAATTTCAATGACATTAATGTCTTCCTAAATCTTATATTAATTGCTAGAGTACAAAACAAATACTTAAAAGCTTTAAATCATTAAATTGTCCTTCATATGACATGAAATTAAAAAGGGGAATAATTTATGCCTTAACTCAAAAACCCAGGAATATGAATTATATTTACCTGATAGAACAAAACTGTGTATTTGGACATGCATTCTTCACAACAGAATTCCTCCACCTTTCCCCCCAAATTGTTCTGTACCAATTTGGGGGATGTCTGTAAACAATAACTGCACATTTTACAGTGATTTCCCCAGTGTTTTACCAACTCATGTTTATAAAGCAATTTGCAACCTAAAAATCAGGAAAGATAAATTTAACATTAGAGAAAAATATTAATTATCTACATCTTTAATTTAAATGACCTAGAACAAAGTTTTTACATTTGGGTCCTGAATAATTAGCAGATCAAGAGATTAATTTAGAGTATCAAAACTAGCATTTTTCTTTTAATGAAATAATACAGGACAGGACACAGCAGAAAATATTAAACTGCACCACACATAGTAAGTTTACTGTAATGAAACTGGTTTTATTTGGGTATGTGAAAATATACTGGGTCACAATGTAAAATGTATTTCTTGTTTTATGCAGTGGTCGAAAGGTTTGAAAGCCACTAGTCTAAAAGTCTAACCTTGTGCAGTTTCGGAGTAAAGCAAAACATTCCAAATGACTGACTAAAATAGTCATCTAAATAAAGAAAACAATCTGTGTCATACTGATTTGCATATTCAGATAATATATATTCGGAAACACAATGGCTGTTTAAAACAATAAAAATATAAACTTGAGATGCTACTATAATTCAAGGCATTCCATTTAGAAATAAGTGCAAGAACTTAAAAGATCTTTGAGTTTCCCATCTACCCAATAAATGTTAAATACATCACCTTCTTCTGCATTATACTCTGAGGATCTTTCACTTGATTTTAGTATCTATATAATGTAAAAGACCAGACCAAAAAAGAATGAACTAAGTATAAACAAATAAAAAAGGCTTTGGCATGATACATAAAGGATAAAATAATAAACTTACATATTAATACCTTGAATCATCAGCTACTTTTAAAATAACCAACAAGCTCAGTAAAATAATCTATCTTTACCTTCACTACAGAATGACTTGTCAGCACCTGAGAATCGCACAGTCTCCTTTACAATTTTCTCAATTTTACAATATTCACACATTGCCATTACATTATTTATTTTCTTATATTCATCAGAACAATTCTTGCCACAGAACTGAAACATTTTACCCTGCAAAGAAATAATCATTAAGTACTAATTAAACATTTGGTTTGCCTTATGTAAATCCTCATTCCTGTTACTTTCAAAACAAATGGCATAATTTTGAGAGAGGAAAAGCTAAAAATAATTTCACAGATAGACTCAAACCCTTTTCACGAACCTATACTTTACCTTATAGTCAAGAAGTTCTGGTTTTGTGGCAAAAAGACGGTTACAGTGCTGACACTTGATTTTCACCACACTTCGTGCAAACCCAACATGCTGGGATTGGGCTGCAAGGCGCTGGAGACCAGCTGCAGCAGAGCTACTGATAGAAGTGGGAGAAACAGCAGAGGTATTGCCTCCTCCTGCCGACACTGTTGAACCTGTGGGGATGCTTACAATTACTTGGCCCTGAGACAGGGGCACTACTGAAGAATTCATTCCAGTTGGTTTGCTGAATAAATTCTGAAAAAAACAAAACAGCAAAAAAAATCAGTTAAATCATTTGTTCAGACAAATAAGTATCACGTGCTTATATATACCAAGCACAGTTCTAGGCATGTAAGAACACATGTATGTCTATGAATAGGCAAAAATTCGTACCTTTGAGTAACTTACAACTGAATAAGGGAAAGTCTCATTTATGACCAAATAAAATAATTTCACTAATAATCTTTAAAAATAATATCCTCCCAACAGATAATCTGGGTGATACTAGTACTGTTTAATTTTATAGACGATAGTTAAATGACATACCTCCAAATACAGGATGAACTAAGAATGCCAGTTTAATACAACTGAAATAGAAACTTAGACAATCCAGGCACTAGTAAACACCTAATAAGTTTACATTACCACAGTAGGTGTCTTACTGACTGAAGAAGAGGAAGATTTCTGAAGCCATACCTGGAAAGCTACCACACAACTGTAGCTGCAGAAGTTGCGTATACTTCCATCTGACATGGCTAGGTGATACTGAGGGATTGCTGAGGTTTTACAACTGTTACATTGAACTTGTACACCTTAGCAAATCAAAATAAAAACTATTAAGTAATATATACAAATGTACACAAATATGAGAAATAATTATACAATATACAAAAATTCAAGGGCCAGATTAAGTTGCAGGAACTGAAACTAACCTCAATCATTTCACTCGTGTCACATACAGACAAAAACTAACATTAAAAACTTTTTAAGGCCGGGCGCGGTGGCTCATGCCTGTAATCCTAGCACTCTGGGAGGCCGAGGTGGGTGGATCGCTCAAGGTCAGGAGTTCGAGACCAGCCTGAGCAAGAGCGAGACCCCGTCTCTACCAAAAATAGAAAGAAATTAATCGGACAGCTAAAAATACATATAGAAAAAATTAGCCGGGCATAGTGGCGCATGCCTGTAGTCCCAGCTTCTCGGGAGGCTGAGACAGTAGGATTGCTCGAGCCCAGGAGTTTGAGGTTGCTGTGAGCTAGGCTGACGCCATGGCACTCGCCCCAGGCAAGAGAGTGAGACTCTGTCTCAAAAAAAAAAACAAAAAAAAACTTTTTAATTAAAAGTAGTCACAGTCTACCCTGAAACAACAAAATAAATGACTCTTAAAATAAATCAGGTGTGAATAAAGAAAATACATTAAAGAAGCCACATGAAATTCCAGTGATAAGAGTTTAATGCATAAATACACATACAAGTAAATAAGTTATCAAGGTAATAGGTGATATTTTACAACAAAAATCTGAAATATTTTAAATTTGCCTTAAAACATCAACTAAATTTGGAGAATAATCCATACCATAAAAACAAAGTAATAACCCTAATTTTGTCAATTATTACATTTCATAGTTTATGAAACCAATATTACCTGCAGAAGTAACCATTTTAACTCTGTAAGCAGATAAGCAATTAACAGAACAGAAAAGCTCTGTTTTCCCCAAGCTACTGGTATTTTCAATCATTTCTGCTGAGGATCTCAATGATTTGCAAAGCGCACATGGTGTAATTTTGGCTGATTTCTATTAAGAGAATAAAACAACATTCATTTTTACCAAAGTTCTAGTAAAAGCATAATTCTTTGAAATGTTTATATTAAGTGCTGTTGAAATATTTTAAATCAGTGTGTTTCAAACTTTTATGATTACAATTCTCAGTAAGAAATAAATTTTACAAAGTGACCCATTAAACACATACTCTGGAGATTTTGCATTTGTGTAACATATATGTATGTAAAACTGAAAAAAGTCTTACAGAGCAATATATATCATGACAACATGTGATGCACTTTGGTATTTTCCATTCTATTCTATTTCATTAAAAATTATGCTAGTTATAACCTAATAATTAATTGGTTGCAACCATACTTTTACAATCTTTTTTTTTTTAAACATTACTTTTTCTTTTTCTAGAGACAGGGTCTCACTCTGTCACCCAGGCTGGAGTAAAGTGGCACAATCATAGCTCACTGCAACCTCAAACCCCTGGGCTCAAGGGATACTTCTGCCTTAAGCCTCCCAAGTAGTCAGGACTACAGGCATGCACCACCATGCCCAGCTAATTTTTTTACATTTTGTACAGATGGAGGGGCGGGGGGAGTCTCAATATGTTGCCAGGCTGGTCATGAACTCCTGGCCTCAGGCAATCCTGCCACCTTGGTCTCCCAAAGTGCTGGGATTACAGGCATGAGCCACCATACTGTACTCATAGTTTAAAATTTTTTATAACACAGCAAGGAGCTCATGCCTTTATACTATACTATCCTAAAAATTGGAAGAACCCCCCAAAGGTACTGTATATAACAATAAAATTTGACTTTAAGGAAAGTGATAAACATATTAAAAAGCTAATTGTCAAGTATTCTACCACTAATAAAAAAGAATCCTCTATAGCAATAAAGTGAGAGCAAACCTTGGATATCACAAGTGTCCAAATATAAACAAAGAGTCTGTTAAATCTGCACCCGATTAGGGATTCTGCAGCAAAAAATGCTAAATATTATTAATGTGTCGCACATTCAGGATAACTCATAAAGTATGTCTAGCACCAATTAGGGGATTTTTAAGATGTCTCCTCCCTCTTAAAGGACAAATTTGTGAGACTTGACATAACATAGATACGTATTAAAGTAAACATATTCCTGAATTCTGGAATGTCTTCTAAATCTCCAACCCCATTTCCCTTTCCTCCCTGATAAGGTCTGCAAACACGAACTTCATTTTTAAGACTTGGGTCAAGAGTTACGTCTGTGAAGCTTTTGCTGATGGTTTCATCTTTCCCTATCAAGTAGAGCTGACAATGCTTCCTCTATGGCCCACTGTACCACCTAAGACTTTGATCATGGCATCACTGTTTACTTGTTTATATGTCTATTTTCCCAAGGAGATATAAACTGTTTTCCTCCTCAAAACAAGAATTACATCTAATGTTTGTTGAATGAATTATATATAAGGATGAAAGAAAAGCAGCAGAAATGACCATCTACGATGTGCCAGATTCCATAGTAGGTGCTCTTTCATTCTTACTTTATATAACCCTAAAACCATCCCAGTGACATGGGTGGTATCACAGCCATTTACACATAGGAAAACTGGGACTAAGGGAGATTAACTGCTTTGCCCGAGGTAAAATCATATTTGAACAGAAGGTCTGGAATCAAATCCAGATCTGCCTTACTTCTAAATTCCAGTTCTTTCTCTACCAAGGTATATATTAATATAATACATGAGAAACTTAATAGGTTTGGGCTAAATTAAAAGTAATGAATGAATTGGCTGGGCACACTCATGCCTATAATCCCAGCATTTTGGGACACCAAGGCAGGAGGATCACTTGAGCCCAGGAGTTCCAGACCAGCCTGGTCAATACAGAGAGACACCGTCTCTACAAAAAACACTTTTTAAAAATTAGCCAGGCATGGTGGCACATGCCTGTATTCTCAGCTACTCGGGAGGCTGAGGTAGGAAGATTGTCTGAGCCCAGGAGTTTGAGGTTGCAGTGAGCTACGATAACGTCACTGCACTCCAGTCCAGGCAATACAGCAAGACCCTGTTCTCAAAAAAAAAAAAGGAAAAAAAGTAATGAATAAGTTTAAAATTAAGATGTTTAATCCTATTTCTCCTTATTTTGTGGACTATGAATCATCTTTCACTGAACTGTATCCAAGTAACTTTTAGTACCTGATACAGTATTAGGAAAAGAACAGTCTTTTGGACAAAGAAATATACATGAAGATACTGGGATTTATTTTCTCTATGACAGCACAAATAAGGAATAAATAGTAAAGCTAATAAGACTTTTTAATGTGCTTTTACATTAAGAAGAAATAAACTGAAACATTATATAATATTGAAATGCCAAATTATTATAAAGTTTTAAAGAACAATTTATTAGAAAATTTCCAATTGACACTATTAAATTCACCAATTTTGGTGGACTGTATAAAAATACACTATTTCATATAACTGACTATGTTTTATGGCCAAGTAAAGTTTTTTTCTTTTAAAAAAAATAAAAATAAAAAAATAAAAATCCACTATTCTAAGAAAAAGAATGATCAGTAAATGCACTGAAACAGGGAACCACTGTAAAATTAAAAACATAAAAAGTACTTATTATTCCTTTAGGTTTAGCAATTTTAAAACTAACATTTGATCAAAATTTACTAACAAAACATATATCTAATGCACACAAAACTATATAAAAGATATTTGTTGTACGGCATTCATTCAGTTCATCCTCTGTGAACCTCATTAATTCACAAAATAATATACAACCCACATCTATTTTCTCCTATTTCATGAAGAAAAAACCTGTTACTATAACAATTAATGTTAGCATTTTGATTTTCTGGTTTGCAATTTTAATTATGTGGATCCAATTTCACGAATACATATGCAACTTGGTCCTTTCCATGTCAAATAAAAAGCATATTTACAAATCAAAATGTTATTTCAAAGACCAGAAGGCTACACATCAGAAGAAAAGGACTGGGCATCTCTGAGAGATACACTACTATTTTTTGCATTTTCAATATATTACTCAAAAACATAAACCACATTTGAAATAAAAAATCCATACCCTAAACCACGTATTTCAAATGCATGAACAAATGTATGAAAACTACTACTTTTAGAACTCTATAAAAGTACTTGACACACACTCACGCATTCACTTGACAAATACTATTTATATGTAAAGAGTATGAGTTAAGCAAATAATTATGAAAAAACATTTTCATAAATAATTCCCACTAAAAAATTTAGAAGCCCCCTGAAATGAACAAAGGATTAAATATGGTCATGTACCTGCTTGTATGCTGTGATACACGTTGAACTACAAAACTTCTTAGACTGTCCCTCTATCTGAAGCATATGGCATTGTCCAGAACCACTATAACAATAACCCCCGCAGTTCTCACAACAGTTCATGGTGAGGTTATTAGCAGAGCGAAACTTAGAGAAGCAGGCATCACTGCAAAGTTTATGTACCACATTCTGATAATTAACTTCATGTCGAATCTAGGATTAAAAAACAACAACATAGAAACAACAAGCAGAGAACATCAAAAGCTGTATTTTAAGCATAAACATTAGATTCCTCCCCACAATAAAGTAAAAAGGTAACTTACAACAGCATTCTTTTGACACATGCTGCATTTGGTTGAAATACTATTTGTATTTATGGTAACAATAGGTTTTTTTTTCAGTTCGTACGTTGACAAACATGACTGACTGCAAAAATCTTTACTAGTGGTAGTATTTTCAAACTGGGCACTGATCACATCCTTTGGATTTAAAATGTCTCTAAAAATAAGAACAATGATAAAATAAGACACAGTGTAATTCATTTCTCTCCTTTTTGTGAGCTAAAATAACCGAAGAAAACAAAGGTGATTACGCTGTAGGGAAAAGGCACTGAAATTTAAATTTAAAAACCTGGGTTTTCTTGGATATGCTTATAAGTTGCTTTGATCCTTAGGCTCTTTTCTATAAAATGGAATTAATATACCACCTACTTCCTAAAACTGTTGTGAGAATTAGTATGTTTCAAAGATTCAAAGGAAATACATCAAATGGTTAGCATTCATTACCTTTACAGGTAGGATTATAGGAGATTTTAATTTTTTTCTTTAGAATTATCTATATTTTCAAAACATTCTTTAAAAATAATACTACATTACACTTGAAATACTTAAAAACCAGTATTTTTTAAAAGTAAACATACATTTTAAACTACACAGTATATATTCTAGCATGGCTATATAAAATCTAACATTTCCATATCTGAATAATTTGATTCATAAGCATTAGTAACAAAGGCTATGGAGATTAAAACCCTAATTATTAAGGCTCCCTACCACTTCAACCCCAATCCCACCACCAAACCATTCTTTCTAAGTAGTTTACCAGATAGTTTAAGTGGAAACCATTTTAAAAACCAATTTTTCAAATTGCTGGGATTTTCTAAACAGTATCTCCCATGAGTATATACCCACATAATACTTAATAAACTGTTACATTCATTCCTGCATCTTAAACAACTTACACTAATACTTTTTTAAGAAAAGATCACAGGCATACCTCATTTTATTACACTTCACAAATAATGTGTTTTTTAACAAATTTAAGGTATGTGGCAATCCTGCATCAAGCAAGTCTATTGGTGCCACTTTTCTAACAGCATTTGCTTACTTTGTGTCTCCATGTCACATTTTGGTAATTCTTGCAATATTTCAAACTTTTTCATTATTATTATATCTGTTGTCATGATCTGTGATCAGTGATCTTTGATATTACTATTGTAATGATTTTAGGTCACCATAAACCATGCCCATACAAGATGATGAACATAACTGATAAACATTCTGTGTGTTCTGACTGCTCCACCGACTGGCCGTTCCTGTCCGTCTCCCTCTCCTTGGGCTTCCCTATTACCTGAGACACAACAATATTAAAAGTAGGCCAAATAATAACCTCACAAAGGCCTCTAAGTGTTCAAGTGAAAGGAAGAGTCCCAGTCTCTCACTTTAAATCAAAAGCTAGAAATAATTAAGGTTAGTGACGAAGGCATATCGAAAGCCAAGACAGGCTGCAGGCTAGGCCTCTTGTGTCAATTAATCAAGTTGTAAATGGAAAGGAAAAGTTCTTGAAGGAAATTAAAGGGGCTATTCCGGTGAATACACAAATGATAAGAAAGCGAAAACAGTCTTATTGTTGATAATGGAGAAATTTTTAGTGGTCTGGATAGAAGATCAAACCAGCTACAACATTCCCTTAAGCCAAACCCTAATCCAGAGCAAAGCCCTAATGCTCTTCAATTCTATGAAGGCTGAGAGAGATGAGACAGCAACAGAAGAAAAGTTTAAAGCTGGCAGAGGTTAGCTCATGAAGTTTAAGGAAGGAGGCCATCTCCATAACACAACAGTGCAAGGTGAAGCAGCAAGCACTGATGTAGAGCTGTAGCAAGTTATCCAGAAGATACAGCAAAGACCATTGATGAAAGTGGCTACACTAAACAGATTTTTCAACGTAGGTGAAACAGCTTTATATTAGAAGATGCCATCTAGGACTTTCACAGGTAGAGAAGTCAATGCCTAGCTTTAAAGCTTCAAAAGACAGGCTGACTCTCTTATTAGGGGCTAATGTAGCTGGTGACTTTAACTTGAAGCCAATGCTCATTTACCACACGAAAATCCCAGGGCCCTTAAGAATTATGCTAAATCTACTCTGCCTGTGCTCTATAAATGGAACAACAAAGCCTGAATGACAACACATCTGTTTACAGCATGGCTGAGTATTTTAAGTACACTATTGAGACCTCCTACTCAGAAAAAAAGATTCCACTCAAAATATTACTGCTCATTGGCAATGTACCTGGTTACCCAGGAGCTCTGATGGAGACGTACAAGGAGATTACAGTTGGGTTCATGCCTGCTAACACAACATCCATTCTGCACCCCACGGATCAAGGAGTAATTTCAACTTTCAAGTCTTATTATTTAAGAAATACATTTTGTAAGGTAATAGCTGCCATAGATAGTGATTCCTCTGATGGATCTGGGCAAAGTAAATTGAAAACCTGGAAAGGATTCACCATTCAAAACGTCATTAAGAACATTCAGGATTCATGGGAGGAGGTACAGATATCAACATTAACAGTAGTTTGAAAGAAGTCTGTTTCAACTCTCATACATGACTTTGAGGGGTTCAAGACTTTAATGGAGGAAGTAACTACAGATGTTGTAGAAATAGCAAGAGAACTAGAATTAGAAGTGGAGTCTGAACATGTGACTGAATTGCTGCAATCTCATGATAAAACTTGAATGGATGAGGAGTTGCTTCTCATGGATGAGCAAAGAAAGTGGTTTCTTGAGATGGAATCTACTCCTGTTGAAGATGCGATGAACACTGTTGAAATGACAACAAAGGATTTAGAATGTTACACAAATTTAATTGCTAAAGCAGCAGCGGAGTTTGAGAGGACTGACTCTAACTTTGAAAGAAGGTCTCCTGTGGGTAAAATGCTATCAAAACATTGCATGCTACAGAGAAATCTTTTGTGAAGAGTCAATCAATGCAACAAACTTCACTGTTACATTTTAAGAAATTGCCACAGTCGCCCCAATCTTTAGCAACCACCGCCCTGATGAGTCAGAAACCATCAACAATGAGGAAAGACCTTCCACCAGCTAAAAGATTAGGACTCACTAAAAGTTCAGATGGTCGTTAGCATTTTTTAGCAATAAAGTATTTTAAATTAAGATATTTACTTTTTTTTTTTTTTTTAGAAATAATGCTACTGCACCCTTAATAGACTGCAGTGGAGGGTAAACATAACTTCTACATACACTGGAAAACCAAAAAATTCATGTGATGTGCTTTATTGAGATTTTTGCTTTACTGAGGCAGTTTGGAACTGAATCCTCAATATCTCCAAGGTATACCTGCACAAATATCTCTGCTTCCATAAAAGATAATAGTAAACATAATGGGAAATTATCATGAGGAACACCTGATACTATGCTATACTGTAATACACAACTCCATACTTTGTCATCTTCCATACTTAGCAGCTCTAGACTGCTATGTTTTCTGTATTTTCTTGCCTTTACAGTATTTTAAAAACTAAGTTTTAATGTATTTCATACTGAGCAGTTGTACTGAGCCAGACACTAGTTAAATCCTGAGTCAGGATACAGTCCATACATGTGCTCAAGGAGCTCACAGTTACTGGGACAAACAGACAAATAATTTATAAAATATTGTAACAGAAGCATTCTTAAAACTAACAGTATAAATAATTTTGAAAAACATATGAATATTGTACAATAGAAATATAAATGAAGAAATAATTTTTCAGATCATATGTGACATGAACGGCCACCCAAAAAGAGGTGACATTTTAGCTGTACCTTAAATAGGAGTTTTCTACAAGGTTAAGGAGATAGGGATTGGGAGCAGCATGGAACAAGGCAATGAAGATATAAAAGTAGGTATTTTTCACTGCCCTCAGTATGCTTGCAGTCCAGTTAGATTGCATTTTATTGTAGCAGTAGATTAGATCTTATGCCAGAATGAGAAGCAGCAATCTCATTCCAGTTACTGAAAATTCAGAAATGGAACATACAATCCAGAAACAGTTACTTCTTTGAATACCATTATACCAAGAAGCTGGATTTTCTAACAGTATTAACAAAATTATCCTCCAAATTACCTCTTTTATGTAGAATATGAGATAGCTTTTTAAAAAAACAAATTATTAGGTCCCTATTATTAAGGAAATCTAAAAATTAAATGACAACCAAAATATTTTCAAATTTTAGGTTATGTTCACAAGGCTAAGAGATGGTTAACAAAAGATTAATAAATATAAAATTGTTATTCTGAACAGCTAATGAGTTTCTTTTAACCTAAGTGCTGCTGCTATATTTCTATTAGTCTACAAAAATGGCAGTAGCTAACAGGAAGGAGATCTTTTCTATGTCTGCCTATTCAGATTAAACTGAAAGCTTTCTTACAGGAACTGATTTACAAATTAAACCTGTTTGACCACATAGACTATGGTCAATGCATGTACTGAAATTAACCAGCTACGTGACTCTGAACAAAACTTTTAGCTTCTTTGAATTTATCATTTTCTTATATTTTAGGTACATCCAATTCAGCAATTTTACAATCAGATAAACCAAATTATACCAAACTACTGCAACAAATGTATAAACAAGAGGGGTAAAAAGGGAAGGAAAGGTAAAGTGGTGAACAGGAAATGAAAGGGTAGTTGAGGAAATAAATTGGAGTATAAAGAAAAAATTGATCAGTGGTTGAGGACTGAAGCAACAGGAGAAAAGGTATCCTGTAAAATGAGAAGGAAGTGGAAAAGCATTGATAAGAAAGAAAATGAAGAAGAAAAGGCTGAGGAGATATGCAGGTAAGAAGCACCTGCAAAACCAGAATGGGGTGAATGAAAAAAGTAAGGAATAAAAAAGGGTAAAAGAATAAGTGAATGAAAAGGCAGAACAGTTAAGAGTCAAGGAATAACAGGTTTAGAAAAATGGAAAATTTGCTGGATAATGGATAAAACCAAATATGACAAGAGAAATATAATCTTAGAGAACAAATGAATTACATTAAGCTTAAGATATAGATAAGATGACATGTATGTAAAAATAACCTGTCTCTAGACAAAACTAAGGCAAAGGGACATGATAAATTTAGATGAAGAGTAACATGTATGAACAAGAATAATAAATAAAAAACCAGAAAGAACACATATACATTAAAACTTATCTGAGTTTTCTATGGCCACTTTGAAAGTAACTGATAAATCTTTGAAAAAAAAATCTATGATTGTTATTGTAAAAGGAGAAACACCACTGAAATTTTAGAGATTCTTGATCTCTAACATAAGAATTAAATACAGAAGCATAAAAGGAAGTTGTCATGTGAAATCATTTCATGGCAAACTAGGAAACAAGAAAAAAAACTATGAAAAGTATATTTTTCAAGCTGACTTAATCTTAGAATCCCATGATGAATACACAAATTAGAGACGTGATATATTATCTAAGTACTTGTTTTTAAACACATGTTTTACAATTCAAACAGTATAAATGAAGTCTATTTTTTCTAAACTTCCAAAAACATTATGTGGAAACCAGTTAATAGTTTCAGCATATAAATTATAACCATAAAGTAATAAGAATAGCTTTTTAGAGTCATCAGACAGATAGACAGATAAATAAAACTGAATATTTACCATGTACAACATGATGTTTTGATGTACAGGCTAAGTATCCCTAATCTAGAAATGCAAAATGCTCCCCAAATCTGGAACTTTTTTGAGCATCAACACAATGCTCAAAGGAAATGCTCACTGGTGCATTTCAGATTTTGAATTTTCTGATTAGAGATGCTCAGCCAGTGAATATGTATAATGCAAATATTCCAAACTCAGAAAAAATCTGGAATCTGAAACACTTTTGGTCCCAAGCACTTAATATCAGCAATACTCAATGTGTACATATACATTGTGGAATACTAAATCTAGCTAATTAACATAAGCATTACCTCATATAGTTATTATTTTTGTGGTTGAGAACATTTTATATCTACTCTCTTAGCATTTTTCAAGAATACAATTTATTATTACCTTTAGTCACCATATTGTACAATAGAGCTCTTGAACTTATTCTTCTTGTTTAACTGAAATTTTGTATCTTTTGACCCACATCTCCCCAGCACCCTCTCCAACCACCTCCTCATGGTTTATATTCTAATGAAACAAATAAAAGGAAAATAAGCCAAAAATCTATCACTCAAAATAGCCTTGGGATACTACTTATTCTAACAATGACAACATAACTCAAAGATATATATTTTTAGCTGGGCATGGTCACTCACACCTGTAATCCCAGCACTTTGGGAGGCCAAGGTAGGAGGATCACTTGAGGCCAGGATTTTAAAAGCTAGTCTGGGCAACACGGCAAGATCCCATCTCTACAAAAATTTTTTTCAAAAATAAAAAATTTTTTAAAAAGACACATTTTTTAAAACTTCCCCTTTAGAAATTCCTTCACCAAAGAAATTATAAGTCACAAAACACCAATCTTATTATTTAATTAAATTTCATTTTGAACAAAAATTGATATGAAGTATTTTAACTTACCTTTTAATCAATATACATTATTCTAAATGGCTTTTAGCTACATGTGAACATTAAATAGACCCTAGGGGATAAAAATTTGATACCACTGAAACTACTAAAAAGATTGTATTAATTATATTAGCTTAAAAGAAAATTCCAAAACAAAAAGTTGCAGAAGTTTTTGTTGCTGTTCTTTTAAACAGCAGCAATGTTCCAAAGAAAATAGAACTTCCAAAGGAAACTAAAGTCCAGTCTACACTTGGACATGTAATTTATGGTATATATGTAAACTGTTATTTTACTACTTCAAATACAACCAAACTTCACCCTTTTGGTTTCAAAGAAATGAAGCATAAAGGATGTGCATATATAACTTACTTCCAGAAAAGCTTCTAACCATATTCAAATTTCCTTTAAAAGTCTCTTATCTAAATGAACCAGAAGAGGGAGTATCTTTTTCCCTTTCTAGACAGAGAAAGGGCTGCATTCTATGTGAGGAATTACAAACATTAATCCATAAAGTAATAAATAAATCACAGTTTGAGTGGCTTGATAACAAAAAGCCAACATGTTTCAAAACGAGAACATTTTCCCTCTTTTATGACTTACTCATTCGAACAGTTTCTAAGAATCACCTTATAAAATCAGTCAAAGTTAGTTCATATTCCTCAAATAAATCAAGAAGACCTTATTATCGTCATATGGTCACGCCCCTTTTTGTTACTAAACATTGCAATGAACCCTCTGAAGTAGTTTGGAGATACTGAGAAGATAAAAATATAAACACTGGAAGCCATTTAAAGTTAAAAAAAATTAAATAAATTCCAATTATGTAACAAGAAATATAACTTTAAATATTTGTTGAATTTAAATACCTATTGCCTACAGTTACAAGAAAAAATACTGTGGTAATATAACACCCCTTGATGTGTACTTTTTGTTATACAAGGCATCTCAATTAACAAGAATGGAAGGGTTGGTTTCAAAAACACTTCTCCATATATAAAAGGCACACTATTTAAAGCTTAAAAAAAAAAGCTGAGCGTTAAGCACCCAGAAAAGACTAAAAGCAACAACTGAAAGTAGACTGAAAATAATGTGGTTATTTCTCAAAAAAACAAAACAAAAAAAAACCACAGACGCATAGAAAATTAAACATAATATATGAGCTAAAAAACAAAGTACATTAAAAGAAAGGAAATAAAAAGATAATTTAGAATTCTGCTATACTTTGAGCAACTTGAACAAGTTTTCTTGGTGAGAGGAGGCGGTGGGCGGGCAGATGGAACTGTATATCCAGTGAGGCACAGTGTAGAGCAGAACAGCTGAGTAGACCCTTTCCTCTGATAAGCAGTTTGCCCCTTCTGTAGGATTTTTTTACAACCAGAACAGGAAACTCGAACAGCAGTGGCTGGAACTGAAGGAAGCATTTTATTCATTCCAGATGATGCCAGTGAGGGCTGAAAGCCAGTAGTCAACTGTGGAGCTTAAAAAAAAAAATTGAAAGAAAAAAATGTTTTACTTTTTACCATGAGTTTCACACATACATTTTCTTTCTCTTCTAGAGCTAGTCTTGAAACCCAATAGTAATTATGCAATATAAAATCAAAAGGCATTCTAAATGGACAGAGAGAACTGCCTAGATTATTAATACAAATAGAACTTTCTCTCATTCATATTGGTCAAAATAAATACATTTATTCAGGTCTGTTTCTTACCAAGAGGGCTGCCACTGACTGAAAACACAGCACTAATTTTCAGTTCCCCCTCTTGAGTTTTTTGCTGTTGGCCATGACTATACTCCTTTAAAAAAGAAAAAAAATAAATAAATACACAGAGAAAAGAATAAATACCTAAAGACATCCAGACATTTGAGACATTTTACTATTGCTATACAGAGGTCAAAAATGTTTACAACATTAACATTAATAAAAAATAATAAAATACAAACAGCAAACTATAATCACAATACAGGTATAATGTTTGTATATGCTGGGAGATTAAGAAGAAAAAAATGAAAGTAGCTATCTAATTAGCCTATGGCACTATGGTACTACCAGATATTTATGAATTATTTTTGAAAATTTTACAGTATTATAAAAGTTACTGTTTATTATAAAAGTAATACACAATCACTAAGAAAATTTAGATAAGTAGAAATCAGAAAAAAATTCTAATCATATTTTCATCATCCCAAAACAACCACTGTTATTCTTTGGGTATATTTCTTTCCAGTCTTTTCCTCTATTCAGAGGTTTTATTTCTTTATATACTTGTAATTATACTAAATATACCATTCTTAAAAACTTACGTTTTGCTCACTGCAATCATCTGAACTTTTGCATACTTTTACCTCTTACCCCAAAATAACTTCTAATGGCTAACTATACCAGCATTTCTAAAATTGGAGTCCCAGAATCCCTGAGGTCTAAGTAGTCTGAAAATTCTATGAAACTATTTTTTAAATTGTTTTTATTTCAATGATTTTTAAGTGCATTTTAAGTCATGAATAACCGTCATATAACTGAGTTCTACTATAAGTTTTCAGTGCTGTTGTTTGCTTTTTACAATTACACTATTGAACTGTGAAATCATTAAGTAATAGATTTAACTTTCACTTTAATGTATTATTTATCACACTGAAACTTGCAAAATCCTGCAAAGCTCCTTCTTGGAATTCTGGGGCATCTCAGATGTATCTTCTTTTTTGTGGTGGGGGTGTCAGCACATTACTCCAGTTTGAGAAATACAAATAAGTTATTACTTAAGAGACATATCAGATTACAGAGATGTGAATGGGGTTAGGTGAGAGAGGCATCTGCCTCAGACACAAAATTAAGAGGTTGCCAAAAACCTCAATAATCATGACAGTATTTTCACACAGTATTTTTAAAACTCAAATTTTATGCAAAAATCTATACTGAACAAAATATCAAAACATTAAATAAAGACAGGATCAGTATTACTAGTTTTTTCCTTGTCTCAGGCTCCAGTGGTCTTGCATGGCACTGAGATTATATAACCACAACTGAAAGTTGGTCCATTTAATATTTCAACACATTTCATACAATCAGTAATGCCATGATGAATATCTTTGTGAATACTCATACTCCCATATTCAGGATTATGTCCTAAGGAAAGGATTCTCAATTACTAGGTTAAAAGGTACATAGTAAAGGTTTTCATTACATAAAGGTAGATTATTCCCCCCTCCAAAAAAACTGTCCTTAATTATATATACTCCAGCAATTTATGAAAAAAGGCCATTTAAAAGTCTTTCCCCAGTTTCAATTTTCAGTTCTTTTTTAATGTTCATTTACAAAAGTTCATTATAATGTAACAACATTAACCCTGAGTAGCATGTTATTAACATTTCCTCAATATGTACTCTGATTTAAAAACTATATTTACTGAAGTTTCTATTTTTATGCCAAAAAATCTGACAATCTTTACCTTTGTGATTTCTTCTATCTCTTACAAAGTTTTAGTTCCATTATAAAATAATAAGAAAGTGGTTTCATTGCTTATAATACAGTCCTTTAATCCAAGGGTCAGCAAACTTTATCTGCAAAGGGCCAGATAGTAAATACTTTCGACTTTGCAGGCTATATGGTCTCTGTCCCAACTACTCAATTCTGCCTTGGTAGAGCAAAAGCACCCATAGACAATATGTAAATGAATGAACACAGCAATGTTCAAATAAAATTTTATTTATAAAAGCAGTAGGTGGAAAAACAATAACAAAACAAAAAATGGGTGGGTTGGATTTAGCCCACCACTGATAATTTGCCAACCCCTGCTTTAGTCCATTTATAATTTATTTATTTTAACATATAATTAACATTTTTCTTTTTCTTTCTCTAAATAGACAGTGAATTCCTTTCATTTGCCATTGATGTATCAAATTCCTGAAAATGTCTATTTTCAGGCTATCTCTTCTATATCATTATCGCATGACTAATCTTATGATATTGCAGTATCCTAATGAAACCAACTGTGAGATGTTTAACAGTTTTACAGGGTTTGTCACTATCAACCTCTCCAACTATTTTTTTAGAATCTATGCGTAATAAATCTGTATATGTGCATGTTTATTATTTTCCTTCAAAACTCCAGAACCTAACCATTAATATTTTCATCAGAATTGTATCAAAACTATATCTTAATTGAAAAATAACTGACATATTCATAATACTTCTTACATTTTAAAAAATGGCCTCTCCATTCATTCAAGTTGTCTTTTATCTGACATAAGTACTTTTTGCTTACTGCTGGGAACAGTATATCTTTTTCATTATATAATCTAACTGGGAAATTGATTTATAGAAATATTGCTATCCTTTATATAATTGTAATTCAACTAGGTACTCCACTAAACTTTCATGTCTTCTATTAATTCTCCAATAAAGATCCTTACCAGCAAATGATGATAATTTATCTCCCCTTTTCCATTATTTTTTCTTCTAATTTCTTTAACATGTATTGGGTTGAAAATCCAAAGTTAAATAATAATGCTGACATCAGTAACCTGTATTCTTTTAGTAATTATTAACAGAAGGTTTCCATCATTTTACTTTCAAATGCAATGACTATTATTGATCTGAAGTAGTATTTCCTTACCATGATCAAGAGAGTATCTATTATAAGAAATGCATAATGAATTACATGAGATGTCTTTTGGCATCTAATAAAGTGACATTCTTACTTGATCTGCTGATGAAATATATGCATTAAAAGACTTTCTAATTTTGAATAATCCTGACATTCCTTTGTTATATAGTAACTATAAAGTAAATTTCCAGTAAATAAAAAATTTATCTTAATTTCAGAAAACTCTAGAAATAATCAATATTCACTGGCATACACTAATGGTCTCTAGTCAGCTCTCTTTATCCTCTGACAGCTATTCCAAACTTCTGATGTATTCCTTAAGCCTCTAGTACATATTATTTATGTAATACAGTAAAAAAATACATAATAAGTACTGTTTGTATCTTTCATAATACCTTCAAGTTTAAGGCAGAATCATATTTGGTTTACATTTGTATTTCCCCATGATATCTAATTTTACAAATATTTGATAAACAAATCAGTGACTAGCAAATAATTAATTAAAAAATGTTTTTTGAGAAGTATCTGACTGATGACCCAAAAGCTTTCAGAAGCAGAAAAACACAAGTGTCAAAAACAAAACAAAAAAATCCTTTACCAATACTTATACCTTCCCTTTGTTTACCACAAATGAAGATCCACATTAATATCCCAGGAAGTATTTTAGAAATGAAGAACACAGTTTCTATAGCCAAATTAACTTAATTAAACAAAGCCCCAACATCTGAATTACTGCATTCTACTTTCCAAGATTGTATGAATCACTATTATGACAATCAGTTCATTTGCTTTCCCATCTTAATCTATTTATTTCAATGAGAGATTACAGATTAGCTCTCCCTCTATCATCATGAGCAAGAAGAAAAATATCATGATTTTAATATTACATTTACTGAATGTCTAGTTTTAAAACCTATAGAAAAGGAGAAAAGGGAAAACAAGGTCTCTGGATTTCTTTAAGTTTCTATTTTAAAACCTTCTCTAGGCATTTAAAAAAACTAAATAACTTTTATTTATAGAAAGATTGGTAGACTAATAAAAATAAGACTTTAATTATGACCCCAGATGACTCCTTCCTGGCCATGTAGCTTTGAGTGACTAACTTAATCTCTACGAATCTCAGTTCCCTCATCTACTAATGTGGTTAATATCCTCTACTCTGGCCATCTTATAGGGTTGTTAGGAGGATGAAGCAATGCAGTACAGGTAGAAGTATCTGTAACTGTAAAAATACTACAGAAAATAATAATATAGTAACATGCAAGGGGATTAGAATGAAGAAACGAAATTGGGAAGCCAAATGGTGTTACACCAGGAGCAGAGGCAGGAGGATGATGACTGACGAATCCAGAAAACTATAACTGAAGAAATAACCCAGAGCAAATGGGTATAAGAAGTTAAATACATGTACATACATTTCAGCACCTTAGTGATTTATATAGGAAAGTAAAGAAATTAAGGCCAAAATGAATTGTGTAAAAAAGACAATTAGGAAGTGAGCTGAAAGCAAAACTACTAAGTTTAAATACACAGAAAAGCCAACAGAGGTTTTGAAAAGGTGCCATGAGCTAAAGCTATGATTTTAGTGAACCATGAGAAAAGCTCATAGTAACTGATGGTCAAAAGTAAAGGCTGACCACGACTATAAAATCTATCAGTATTCTATGAGCGTTAATAGTACTGTTTTTGAAACTAATAAGATAACACACTGGAATTCCCTTTTCTGAGTCCACAGGAAATGAATAAGAGTAAATAAAGCATCATGCAGTATTGAAAAGCAAGGAATATAGACTTCCAATGGCCATGGAGAAGAAATGCCTAAAAGAACAAGACAATGAAGAAGAGGGATAGGGGAAGGAGGAGGGAACGGGAGAGGGAAGAGGAGGGAGAAGGAAAGGGAGAGGCACAAATACAAGAAAAAGAAAAGAAAGAAAGAACCAGGCATCTATAGTTTATAATATAAACTCCTGGGGGGGACTTACAGAAGAATTATCAAAGGTCTGATCCTACAGGATTAGTATGGCTGACAACAGAGAGGAATAATCAGGGAAAACCTAGCTTTACCCATTCACATGCTAGAACTACCTTATTATGGGATCAGGGTAAAGAACACTTTTGGATCTTATGCCCAGGGCCTACTGACATTACTGCCTGGTTCTTGAGCCCAATCAGGTGGTGAGCCTTTGGGGAAGTCCCTCCCCATAATCATGATGAAATGTCATATTTAACATTTTATAATTTTGAATAAGTATATAAAAATGTAGGTGTTTCTATCTATTCCATCCTATTTATATTCTCCAGCCACTGGAACCTCTGATTGTTTTGAAAATAGTAATGCTAATAACCTTCCCAATACCCTATACCCCCACCGTATTTGGTTTTTGCTATAACTGCCTTTTTGTCACAAGGAAGTGTCACTAGGTCATGTATAAAAGAAAGAGATGCCTTTGGTACCCTGCCAACATTATGATTTCTTATGGATTTCCCATGTCCACATTGGGGCAGGAAAAGAGACATAAGATCTGCCCTGTATACAGAGATGGTTGTAGTCTGTCTGAGGCATATATTGCCATATGAAGTTTCCCTGGGTGTCAGGACATCTGTTTATCCTTAATTCAGATATCCAAGATCTCCATTTTACCTGCTTCTATAAACATGCTTTCAATTTACCTCCTACTCAAGTATTTTCATATTCCTTCTACAGTTGTCTTCTTTGTGGCAGCTACACTCATATCCATCCAACTCCTACAGCTTTATTATCACAACCCTAATACATCCACCTTCCACTGGCCATCATGGACTTCTTGCTTAACTGAGCATCAATTTGACTTATATCAATCACCTACCTCTATAATCACCTATTCTTCCATCTCCTTACTCTAAAACAGTGGTTCTCAATAGCAGATGATTTTTTTTACAATTAGCAGGGGAGCAGGTTGCTACTGGCATCTAGGTAAAGGCCAAGAATGCTGTTAAACACCCTGCAATGCATAGAATAGCTCCTCACAACAAAGAACTATATGGCCCAAAATGTCAATGGTGTTGAGGTTGAGAAATCCTGTTCAAAGAAACCAGAATGAAAAATGCTCTTCCACAGAAGTCTCACATTCTCAAACCCCCTAATATAATAGAAAGATAGGAAAATGTAAGCTTTTTCCAGATCAAATGTCATCTCAGAGAAATATCTAATTCATACTATTTTTGTTTCTCATCCTTTGAATTCATGCCATCTGTACAAAACATAGACTACCCTCAAGTAATTGTTGCTATTGTGTCTTCTTGGACCTCTTTACATTTCAAAACGATTACGACCTCTAATATAACTTCTTTCTTCTATTCCAACCACTGCAATGTCATTAACTGCATGGATAACTCAGCTGATTTCAGAATGTTAATAGGCTCTCTATGACTTTTACCTCCAGAGCAACCTTGAAATAGCAGAGTACTACCCTTACCTTTATTACTCACAAATCTCAAACTTGGAATCATGTATCACTCATCAAAGCCTCCTTTACCTTCTACCCACTAATCCAATGAACTGGTTCTTCAATCAATTAACCCTTCCAAAGATAATGTGTCCATTATCTCTTTCTGAAAAATATTTAAATCCATAAATAGCCTGTATTTCACTAGCATTAACTGCAAAAGGTTTATTATTGTATATGAATTCAATCACACCAGACTCACAAGCTACCATAAATCTTCAGCCATATTCACTACATGTATCTAAAATCCTTGAAGACTCACCCTTTCCCTAATCATGCACTGAAATGCGTTGCAAAAATCACGGTGGTATTAAGAAACTAAGACGATTAAAAGTCTTTATTACTACTCAGAAAAAGTTTCATATAACTCTTGTTCATGCCTTACAAGGTAATTCAAATCACCTCAACCTTCTTCAACAGTGTCCTTTCACCCTGTCAACAAACTACTTCACTTTTTAAGTACTTCCTCTCTCAAATGAATAATTCAATGTGTGGAACAAAAAGAAGGGGGGGAAAAAAAAGGTGAAATGTTTACTTGAGCATTGTCAGGTTCATCTTTAATTTTGTCTAGTAGTCCCTGCTGTGGTGCCATTGCTTTGTCATACTCATCATCCAAAGGTTCTTCTTTAATTCTAATATTTGATGCAAAGGAATTCCCCAGTTCCGAACCAATGGAATCTTTATTGGCAAATGGGTAGCTGGAATCCTAAAACACAATATAAAGGATTAATAAATATTCAGATTTTAAAATTATTCCTCTTCAGGTTTAACACCCAAAGAAAGCTCACTGGAAATGAAGAACTCTATGGACATTCATTAGAGTCCCTATGCTAAAAGTAAATGTTCTATAGGTCTAAATACCAAAAACAAAATAAAGTACCTAAGAGCTGAGGCTTTTTAGAATGTCTCCAAAGATGTCCTTACCCAAATAATAATGTAAATTAAAAAAAAAAATCAGTGCTCTACCTAACACATATAGTCATAGTTCAGAAAGTGACATAAAGAAAAACTTTGACACTTGCCACAGATACAGCAATCTACATACACACTGAAAACTTACCCTAAAGTTTGTTTCTGGGGTTTGTGGTAAATGGGTATGTAATGTTTCTTCAACTTGATTAGCTATTGAAAGGAAAAAAAAAACAAACAAACACATGTATATGAATAACAAATCTTAGAAAGAGTGACCTCAAAAGCTATCATTTGATAATCACCTCTCTTTTCCAACAAAGATGCTCATTAGAGTGAACTGGGTCCCCAAAACACCCAAAAGGTAATTTCACTCAAAGTTCTGCACAATCTGACCCCACCAAACTTTCAGCCTTACTCCACATTTTTCCTTTGCTCAAACCTAAATAAAGTGGTTACTTTATTCACTATGCTCTGAAAATTACTTGTGTTTGTTCTCTCCCATTTCCAGTTATTCTATTCCAAGTCTCCTCTGCCTATCCTAATCTTTGTATAGTTTTCCAGACTTAGCTCAGTTCAAAAATTCACGTCTTCTCTATAAAACCTTCCCTTGTTCACTAAGTTAAAAATCATCTCTCTCCTAAATATCCCTAAACCATACTGTTTCAGTTATCTGAAAGAAATCTTGTACTGCCATATGACAAACTCTTCTACTGTTGTCTTTAATTATAAATTATCTTTTATACTATTCACCTGGTCATTGACACTTCTACTACCTGACTTGTCATGTCCCTTCTACTACTAGATATTACGTTTCTTGAGAAAAACAACTCTCTAATTTTCAATATTCTTTGTAGGGAGTATTGAAAATATATATTGAATCATATATATTGAAAAATATGGTATACCCTTGCACAGCCTTGCACATAATAAATACTCAAAATTGTTGTTCTTTTTAACAATACTGGTTTGTTCTTTCCACCATATGTTTCCTAGCATTGGCAAAAGAAATATAAGGACTGGTATAGTATACTTGCTTTCCTTCTCATCTACTGAACATTTATTGAAAGATTACTATTTTCACTACATCACGTTAGACCCCAAGAATACAAAGACGAATAAGATACTATCTGGCCCTAAAGAAACTCCTACACTAGTAGGTAAGGTAAAACAAACAGAGAACTACAATACTGTATAAGTACTACAAATAATGAGGCATGAACAAAATGTTGTGGAAATACAGATAAGGAAACAATTCATTCTTGATGTAGAGCAGTTAGGAATGACAACAGAGTAGAAGAGGTTATGAGTTAGGCATTATTGGATAAGAAGTACTTTTACAGGCACGTAATCAAAGAGAGAAAATGACATGCAGGCAAATGGAACTGCAGGAGGAAAGGAAAGCATAGGAGAAAATATATGATATATTCGAGAACGTAACTGGAGCTGAAATATAGGGTACACTGGGCAAAGAGGCTCAAGAGGTGCCTCAAGAAACTATTAAAACATAAACTAGAAATGCTATTTCTATTAGGGAAAAAACCTCCCTAATTTAGACTAATTGGTGGGACAGCAGTTTGAATTAGTGCTTACAGCACAAAGAAGTTAAATCCAACTTCAGGTTCCAATGTTCAATCAAAGAAAATGAACAGGTGATTCAAGTATCTTGCCTTCTCATCAAAATATTGCAATCAGGGGAGGGAGAAATGAGGTTTAGAGCTACTTTTCAACCATTTATACCATTACCAAAAGTTACTGGGAGAAATTCAGTCATTCTGCAAAGAACAAGGATAAAAGAAAAATGACAAGATTACAATGAATTTAACTGTTCATATTTCACTTAACATCAAAAGTAGTAAAAGCTATATTATTATCAGCACTTTGTTATTATGTTTTATGGTTCTATTCCAACAATTATTACCTGCTTTATCAAAAAAACTGCTTTTCAACCTTGAATCCAAATCTTTATGGGGTTTATCCAATCGTTTTTCACGTTCATGATAAGTTAGGTCTCTATTTTTCTCCTTTCCAGAAAATGTCTCTTTGTTGTTTTCTCTCACTAGACTAAAATCTTTCCGTATCGATTTAAAGACAGAAACCTGATCAAACTGTTTAGGAAAGTCTTTTTTTAATTTATTTGGAATTTGTACTTCATTTTCATTGTCTGATTCATGCTGTGTGACACTTCTCTCTACTTCCAAGCTATCATCAGCATGAATTGAAGAAACAACATTGTCCTTTGAACTAAAATCCTGTTCATCCTCATTGTCACTACCAACGACTGGAATTCCTGCAAGATCCCCAGAGTTCAAAAAATAATCATCTTCATCCAGCAATGAATTTTCAGATCCTGTTTGATTCGGCATTCCATAAGACATGCTGTCAAGGGTAGGAGTTAAGTTGTGGTCTATATCTTCAGACATTTCTGTATCCATGATACCACCACCTTAAAAAGTAAAATACTGTTTAGACAAACGATATTGCTAAAGATGACCACAATTATAAGGTCTGCCTGGTATTTAACCAAATATATATTTTTTCAAACAAAATATAGATAATATTACCACACTATTCATTTAACACTTTGATGGTGTGACAGATACGACTATTTCTAACAGTTAAGGAAATGGGGACCCAAAACTTGAGAAACTAGGGTAGAAGAAAGGAAGGCAATGTGATATAGAGAAAAGAGCACCAACTTCAGAATCAGACACATCCGTGTTGAAATCAAAGCATGATCCTGAAAAACCTATGTGATCCTGAGAAGTAAACTCCCAGAGTCTCTTTATCTATAAAACAGCAAATACTCACCTTGGAGATTAATTTGTGGTGAGAATTAGTGACAGGGGTATAAAAAAGGCCTACTAACATAGTGATAGACACATAGAAGGGAAGATGAAAGTGGTCATGATAATTATTATGGTAATTATTCTGGGGAACTGAGATCAGAACCCAGCTCTCTGGTCTCAGAGTACCATTTTCTCTACACTAATGCTAATAAACACAGCAGTTAACATTTACGATGGTAAATATTTAAACATAAAAATAAATTTTATTCAACCTAGAATAAATAAAAAACTGCTTACTGTTCAAAACTATATGCTAACATCTCTCCCATTCCAAAATAAAACAAAGAAACCCCTTAGCCCTATACTGCCCTCATTCACCTTTACTTCACAAACTTGTAGGAAAAAAGTCTACAGTAGTTTGTTTCTACTTCATCTCCTAATCATTAATCCTCTGAGCTTAATGCAATCAGCTCTCAACTTCCCATTGGAATTTCTCTCATTAACATCGTCAATCTCCTAATGGTCAAATCCTTAGGTGGCATATCCCTCCTAGATAAAACTCCTTTGGTTTCCTTGACACACTATATTTCTTCTTACTTTTCTAATTGGCATATTATTTTATTTTATACTCCTCGTCTTGCTCTATTCACATGGCTTCATTATTAGCTTTTCTCCAGGAGAAAAGCTAGTTCTAGTTCTCTTCTTATTTTAAACATTCAGACTAAGCTCTTTTGTTCACCTTCATAGCCTTTACTTTTTGCTACTGAATTCCTAAAGTAGTTTAGATCTTTCTTCCAAGATTTCAGATGCCTATATTCAACTAGCTCCTATAACCCCTAGAGAATTCCAACTTAATACCTCTGAAATCAAACTCATCATGTTTCCATTCCAAGCATACATCTCCCTCACTTGAATAAAAGATTCACTAAACCAGTAGTTGTTTAAGATAGAAGAATTCATTACGCCAATTCTCCTTCCCCATGGACAAATCCTTTCAACTGTACTGCACTACTTCATCTCTCTAAAATCTGTCTCTTCCACTCAGCACCTAAGTCTAACACTCCACATCTCTTCCTGGCCTACTATAATACCTTCAACAATGTACTGACTCAATTCACATGAGTATCCAAGAAGCAACCATATTCTTACAAACCCTATACCCAAATCACATTTAATTGGTCCACGAGTAAACAAATTGGAACTGATAAAAACAGAATGAAGCAAAGACTGAAAATATTACTGGCATTGGCATCCTAGCTTTTATTTGTTCCTGAAGCCCCAATGTACCCTTCATGTAGTTGGTTCTTCAACCCTTCCCTGGATTCCATGATCCAATTTTGTTCAGGATGATTTATCAAGTCCTAACTGATACAGAGTCCAAATGAAAGCTTTCTTCAAGTTGCCCTCCTCCCTAAAGACACCAGAATTATCTTTCTAAAACATAAATCATACCATATTATACCCTCCTTTGAGATCCTTCAATAGCTACCCACTGCTTAAAGTATTTATTCATTCAGTCGTTCAGCACATAATTACTAGGAAACCACTCTATGGTAGGTACCATGATAAGTTTTAGGGATAAAATGATGAAAAAGATAGTTATGATTCTCCCTCCTCAAAAGTTAGAAAAATGAAGTTAGAAACAGTGTGATGGTGAATAAATAAAAATAATTTGAGTCCATAATGATGTCAAAGGGAAGAAGAGAAAAGCCTTTTTATCAGAATAATGCTTGCTACTAAATGTAGAGGAAAAAATTCACTTGGAAAATCACTCTTTTGCACTTTCTAAAATAATTATCAATTTAGACAACAGATGGTAAAACAAATGCTAAAATCTTAGGAGATGCATACTGAAGAACTTACAGGTCAGGCATCATGACATCTATAACTTACTTTCACATAGTAAGCCACACAGAGAAAGATAAGCCGGAAGGGAAGAAGGGGAGAGAGCGGTATTACAGATGTTCACTGTACTGTTCTTTCAATTTTTCCATTTATTTGAAAATTCTCATAATAATAGAAGATTCAGAAGAAAACATTTAAATAAAGAAGCAAGGTGTTCACACACACACATGCCTACTAGACTGTAAACAACTAAAGGTCAGGGTTAGAGCCTTTTCAACATTTTACCATTAGTATCTGAGCTTACATTAATAGTATGTGTTCCATAACTTTTAATGAATGAAAAAAATGCATTTTATGTGATCAGCAGTTTATGTTCTATAGTATATAAGAAGTCAATACTAAGAAGTAATATTGCAAGCAACTTTCACTATCTCTACAGTTAAATTCAGGATATAGTATTGGAAGAAAGGGATAGCCACCTGGAAAAACTGGATTCCTAAATTACCCCAAAATAGTTTACAGATGTATCTAAATTCAGACATGAAAAAATAAAATATTTAAATACTTTAAAAAATATTAAAGAAACCACGGAAGAATTATTTTTAAGTCATAAAGTATGGACAACTCTTTCTAATAATGATATAAAATCCAGAATAAAAGACCAATTTATGAGTAAGAATATAAAAGATCAAACATGACTACAAAAATTCTTAGACAAAAACACAAACCAAATAAAAAGATAAGGGATAAACTGGTTAAAAAGATTTTATTGTATTTTATATCATAAAGGGTAACTTCCCTAAGAAATAAAGACTCAGAGTTCAGTAAAAATATAAACAACCAAATACATATATAAAAGCAAAGGATTTGAAAAAAATATTTCATAGGTAGTGAAATACTAAGTTTCAACAAGAGAAATGCCAACTAATAATGCAATGAGATATTATATTCACATAACAGGCTAGTGATGACAAAAGGTTTTGATAACAGTCTTACAGCAATGCCATAGGCCAAAGTTGGGAAACTATGGACCAAGGCCAAAATATATACAAAGAAGAGTTATAACAGAGACCTGCATAGGCTGCAAAGGCTAAAATATTTACTATCTGGCCCTTAACAGAAAAACATTTGCCAACCCTTACAGTGAAAGATTATTAGTAGGAGTATAAACTGGTATAAAACTAATAAAGAGTAAATAGGCAATACTTATTACATTATAAATAAAACTCTTGACCCAACAATTCAAATTTTACAAATTCATCCTACAGATATAATCTCACAAGAGATCAATAAAAAAACATTTAAAACAACAAAAGACTGGAAACAGCCTATCTGTTCATCAGTGAGGCTAAATTAATTACAGTACATATCTACAATGGAATATTATGTAGTTTTTAAAAAGAATGAGGCAACTTTATATGAGTTCCCAAGATCTATTAAGTAAAAATATCAAAGTGAGGAGGAAAAATATGTAATATATAATATAGTTTTATATTTTTATACATATATATTATATATATATATATATAATGCTACAACTGCATAAAAAATATCCTCCATTGATAGTCCATGAGAAGAAAAATTGGGTGGGTGGAATACAGAGTACACATTTCAAAGTATACTCACTTTTATCTTTGAGTTTTGAAGTACACACATCTATTGCCTATTTAAAAATTTTTTAAATCTTTATTTGAAACGCACTGGAGAGTAAAACTTTCTCAGAGATATTAATTTCTAATGAAGCATCTAATTTGAATTTGCAATTTTGGTACTTATCACACAATAAATCTGCAGGTTGCATACAATCTTATCAATTAAAATGTTTAAGTAGGAAAAAAATTTAAAAATTAATAGAATGTTTAAGTACTAGTTACATTAATTAACTGAAACAGAAATCTTTTCATCCCTGTGGTCCATATAACCAAACTCAAAGCCTAGATCTACAGAACAAAACCGAATACTACCATCATAGGTAGGTGAAAGACTTTTTTTTTTTTTTTAAGAGACAGGGTCTGCCTGTTACCCAGGAGTGCAATGGTATGATCATAGCTCACTGTAACCCTCCACTCCTGGGTTCAAGCGATCCTCCCGCCTCAGCCTCCCAAGTAGCTACAACTACAGGTATGAGTACACCTGACTAATTATTTTATTTTTATTTTTGTAGAGATGAGGTCTCACTATGTTGCCCAGGCTGGTCTTGAACTCCTGGCCTCAAGCAATCCTCTCACTTTGGCCTTCCGAGTTGCTGGGATTACTGGCATGAGCCCCTGCGCCTGGCCTAAAAGACCTGAAAGCACAAATTTCTCATGAAAGATTCCTGGCTGTTAGACACTGTACGTATGTGTGGCATATTTGAAGAAAAACAAGGACAGCATGGCTGGAATTGAATGAATGAGAAGAGTGCTAAAAAATGAGAAAAGAGAAATAAACAGAGGGTATCTATTAGGAATTTGCAGGCAACAGGAAAAAACTACAATGGATTTAAGTATAAAAGGAAGTCATTAAAAGATTCTAAAGCAGGATTAACATGATTCGATTCATGTTTTACAAGGATCATATGTTTTACGTAAGGCTTCTATATACTATAAAGCTGTTCAATGTTACAGGGAGCCAAAGAATGGAAACAGAAAGACTGGTTAGGAAGCTACTGCAATAATCCAAGAAAAAACTGGTGGCTAAGATCAACATAATAAGGGTGGATGTGAGAAGTGGTCAGATCTGGGTATATTTTGAAGGTAGAGGCACTTCCTGATATGAATATGAGATGCTGGACATGAAAGAAGTCAAGGATAACACAACAGAATGCCATTTCTTGAGATGAGAACACTACGTGAAGATCAGACTAAAAGGGACAGGATGAGTAGTTTGGGTTTGGTACCGTTAATTTTGATATCCTTATTAATCTTCAAATGTCGTTAAGAAGAACTCTTGCCAAGTAATGAGATATAAATTTGGGACTCATCAATGAAAAGATGATACTTAAAATTGATCAGAATAAATAAGATTACCTAGTGAGTTAATTTACAGAGATGGAAGAGAGCTGAAGGGCTCTGAAATACTTCAACATTTAGAAATCTGATAGAAAGGAAGGAATCGGGGAAAGAGACTAAGATGGAACAGCCAATGAGGTAAAAGGAAAATGAGACTGATGTCATAAAAGCTAAATGAAGAAAATATTTCAATAAGAAGTGAGTGACCAATCATGATGAATGCTGCTCAGATGACTGCTAAAGACTAATAATTTATTACTTATACTGGCAAAGCTAAAATGAACTTCTAACTTGACAAAAGCTATATGAGTGGAAAAATGAGTGTACAAGGGTAATCCCAACAGAGACTTGGAACCATAAGTATAAATTATTCTTCAGAGGAACTGAAGGAGTATAGATAATTCTTCAGAGGAGCTGAAACTGAACTAAAATCTGTAGTAAACAGAGGTTTTTTGATTTTGTGTATTTTTTGTTTTTTCATGAAAAATTATTTTAAAGATGGAGAATTTTATAGCTTTGAGTAGTCTCACGAATAATCCAATAAAGAGGAAGTAACTAATAAGCTCAGGAGAAAAATGTTTGTGCAAGACAGGCTGTGATCAGTAAAATGCTTAAAATGCAGGTAGACTGTTAAGACTTTGTGAAAGGAGAATGAAAAAGTTATTTTAAGTAATTCAAGTACAATATTTCTATTTGATAATGAAAGTAAATTTCTTGATGCCAGGTAAAGTCAACTTTTATTCCTTGTCTTTCTTATGATTAGTCCTTGCTTTAGCGGTATATTGATATTTTATACCATATCCAAGAATCACTTAATTTCAAGTTATAACCACCAACTAAGGAACTCAATTACCACATAAATGTACATTGTGAAAAGGCTGTTACTTTCATTTCTAATACATTACTTAATTCCTCCTGTACATTTTGTTTCTAATCAAAGCACAGTTTTCAGAAATAAAGGAATATCAATAGTAATTCAACTTTAGAAATCATGGTTCTCTAACAATTCCTGAGGTGGCTACTTTTCTCTCTTTTATTAAAGGAACAAAGAATCAAAAGAAAACACAAACTCCAAAGAATGCAAAAACAAACAATAAGCATAAAAATGAGGTGATCTTGGTTCATTTTGAACAAAACCTTAAATTAGCATTTTTTGTCACAAAAATATTTCTAAGAGATGATTTGTCATTGCTATTCAATAAAATATAATTTCCTAAATAAAAATCTCTTTAAACTGTAATATCACAAATGTAATCCAACAGTCAAATAAAGCCAGGAATCATTAAAAATGAAACATAAATGCCTTAAACATTTATCTTTTACTTGAAACATATAAAAGCACATTTGCCAATCATTTAATGATCAGCCAAGACTTTGTTAATGGCTATGCCAATATGAGTTCTTTCTTGAATAAATCACAACCATTAGAAACAATTAGGGTTTCTTTAAAGTGGAATGAGAAAGTTAAGGCACTTGCACATCCATGTTTTTAATGACTTGTCTAGTCTTTGTAAATTATTCACAGAAACAACAACTCACTTTTCAAAGTACCATTAGCGTAAAAAATGTACAATTGAAATTATATAACTACAATTACAATTACTAATAAACAAGTTTGGGAACAAATACAACTGACTCTTGATAAGCATGCTGAATTGTGTGGCTGTGTCTGAAACTACTAGATGCTCCTCAACAGCCACTTCAGCTTAGTGACAGACCCTGATTCCCATCAGGGCACACTTACAGTAGGAGAAAGAATGGTAATTCCTATTTATAATCCTAAAGTGAAAAAGAACCTTAGCAATTCCTAGGCTAGTAATCAACTGAAAACTTTTCATGAAAATGGGATAATAACTAGAATGCAACAATTCAGTCTTCTTTCAAACTGCAGGTATCAACACATTAAGGTATCAGGATTTTTTTTTTTAAGTGGACTAGAACAGAAAGCAAAGTGCATCATATAGAATGACAGTAAGTAATGCTACAAGAAATGTTGTGTACATATACACACCCATATGTCTCAATGTAAAATATATTTCTAATAGTGTTTCAAAGTTTTAAAAAACAGTTTGAGACCAGTGGAATACTTAGATCAATTTTATTGATGTTATAACTTACCAAACGGTGGTAAACAAATGTTGACACCTGAAACACCCCTAACAGAAATGAGTTTCATTTTACCAATTTCTACTTATGTACTATTAAGGCTAAAAAAGATTATAAGTTTAAAGTACACTATAAAACACCTTATAGAACAGTTAACCATTTGTTCTTTACTATGAGGACAACTAAAGTAAATACAACAGACTTTACTTTTTTGAATGATCACTGATGTTTGTAGTACTCTGACAGCAATGACCAAGATCAGAGTTATCTATAAACTGATACAAACATTATTCAGCATGTACCTAAAAATTGTCATGGATCTATTAAAACTGAAGCACATCACTGCAAGAGATCACACATTTTACTGAGTAAAACTTTCATATGTTTTATGACATATTTCAGAGAGCATATTACTTTTATAAGTACTTTCATCTTCTTTCATAATTTATCACATCAGATTTAGCTGGTATCGCTTTCTTTTTTTTTTATTTCAGCATATTATGGGGGTACAGATGTTTAGGTTACGTATGTTGCCCTTGCCCCGCCTCCCCCCAAGTCCAAGTTTTGGTATCGCTTTCTATTCAGATACACAAGAATCTGTTCAAGCCCTAAACCTAATTTATAATCCTACCCTTTATAATACAGAAAAAAAGCAATGGTAAAATAATCCTTTTTTAAGGGCTTTGTAACTGTAGAGACAGAGTAACATGCACTTTTTTCCCCTTAATGGCATCAGTAAATTTGTAACAAATTCATTTTGTTACTCTCACAAGCTCATTAAACACAAGATACACTACACTTCTACTAGTACCATCTGCAACAATGGTCAATAGAGATTTCTAAAAAAATAAAAACAGAAAAAAATACTACTTCAACAACTGTATCTATAGTAGAGTTAATAAACTACAACCGCATGACCCAGATCCTATTTTGGGATGACCCCAAAGCTAAGAATGATTTTACATTTTTAAAAGGTTATAAAAGGAACAAGTATATGTGAGAAACCGTATTTGTTGGCCACAGGAAAAAGTTGCTGACCCCTGACCTATAGATTGTACTAGTACACAGAGTACAATCAGCATTATGCTAGAGAAACATATTGAATTAAATGGGCCTAGAAAACTACTTAGAGCAATTGTCTATAAAACTATTTCTGACTTAAATTCAAAACCTTTTATAAGTTCAAAATCATGCAGAAATTGTAAATTAGGCACTAGTTACAATATTGATTATGTAACACTCCACTTCCAGCCCATGGTGGAGTACTGGCCCCAGAATAATCCTCCTGTTGTGAATAACTAAAGAACCAGACACATACATGAAACATCTCTTTTCAGAGCATGGACAAGAAGCAACACAAGACTGATCTCTGAGAAAAAGGAAACAAATGAAGTGAGCCCTAGGTACAAGTAGGTTCACCTTGGCTTTCAGCCAGGGAACATTTAGCAAACACCAGTACAGAGAGGAAAAACTCAAAACAGAGCACACAATTCTCACTAAGCTAAGGAGACAAGGGAGACAGAAGCTGGAAAAAACTGCAGTGGCTGATATTTGCTGGTCAAATTACCAGAGAATAGACAAATACACTAGAAATTCTTCAGGGGAATAGCAGTGTGCACATGCATAGGGTGAAACTGTAAGACTGGGCATAGAACAACTAATAGGGAGGTATAAAGTGAAAAATCATTGGTGTTTGCAGAAGGATGAGGAGACTTTTGAACTCTGGATTAACTTAAATGACTTTGCCACTAAATAAACTGTGGTACAACCTCACAATGGAATATTATTCAGTGCTTAAAAAAAAAAGCTATCAACTCATGAAAACATATGGAGGAATCTTACAACATACTATTACACTAAGCAAAAGAAACCAATCTCAAAAGGTTACATACTGTGTGATTTCAACTATATGACTTTCTGGAAAAGGCGAACTGATGGACATGGTAAATATATCAGTGGTTTCCATGGGTTGGGGGAAAACAAGGATGAAAAGGTGAAGCACAGAAGATTTCTGCAGCAGTAAAACTATTCTCTATGATACCACAATGATGAATACACATCAGTACACATTTGTCAAAACCCTTGGAATGACCAACACCAAGAGTGAACCCTAATATACACTATGGACTTTGAATGATAATGATGTGTCTATGTACATTCACTGATTTTAATAAATGTACTACTGTGATTCAGGATGTCCACATTGAAGGAGGTTGGGTGGAGGGAGTGATAAGGAAACTCTCCGTACTTGCACTCCATTTTGCAGTAAACCTTAAAACTGCTCTAAAAAATAAAGTCTATTAAAAAAAAAAGAAAGAAAAAGAGACTTTGTCAAACACCTGAGACAATCAATAAAGATCTCTGAAATGTCACACATTAAGAACAGAGCTAAACTAACTGTACAGTGAAGTCAACCCTAAAGCTGCCCTCACAAGGTTAAAAAACAAGTCTCAAAAAGATCAAACTAATCCAACACAAACCAACTATATGTCAGAACAAAATTGAACACTCCTTAAAGAAAGAAACAATAATAAGGGAAACCATGACATTGGTGAAGAGAAAAGTAGAAAATGTATTTTTAAAAAAGGAACATCCAGAACTAAAAAATATAATAGAATAAAAATTCACTTGAAGGGTTAACAGCAGATTAGACAATACAGGAGAAAATAACAGTGAAAGAGGAAGACCAGGCAATAAAACCTATACAGAAAGAAGCAGAGAAAGAAAAAAAGGTTGGAAGACAACAAACAGAGCATCAGATGTGTGGTACACTATTAAGCAGGCTAACATATGTTCAACTGGAGTTGGAAGGGGTAGGTATTTGAATAATTTTTTTTCCAAAGCTGTTGAATTTAAAAACTCTGAAATAAAAAAGCCCTGTCAACCTAGATTTCCTTATAAAGTAAAATTAATCTTCAAAAAGGAGGGTAAAATAAAAATATTTTTAGGTGAAAGCTGAAAGAATATGTCACCAGCACAGCCGCATGACAAGAAATGTTAAAGAGAGTTCTTCAGATAGAAGAAATAAGACACCTGATGGAAACTCAGATGTCCACAATGGAACAAAGAACACTGGAAACTGACAATTAAAAGCAGAAATGGAAAACTCCACAATAATAGTTAAATAGTTCAACCCTTTTCTGTCAGTAACTGATAGAACAAGTAATCAGAAAATCAGTAAGAATATAAAAAAACCTAAAAAGACGCTGTCAGCTAACTTGACCTAAATGACACTTATAAAATACTATACCCCAAAATGCCAGAAAGCATATTCTTTTCAAGAACACATGGAAATGGAAGTTACCAAAACAGTTCCTATAATAAATGACAGAAACATTGTATGGCAGAATTATCAAATAATGGAAATCGTACAGAATATACATTCTCACCTCAACAAAATTATATCAGTACTCAATAACAAAAGTATTTGGAAAATCTCCAAATATTAAAAATAAAATACTTAAAAAAACCCAGTGGGTCAAAGAGGAAATCACAAGGAAAATTAGAAAATATTATGAATTGAGTATGAATGAAAACACAACTTATCAAAATTTGAGAGGTATAGTAAAACAGTGCTCAAAGGGAAACTAATAGATTTATATGCTTCTATTAAGGAAGAAAAATCTAAAATTAATGGCATAAACTTCCACCTTAAGTAGCTAGAAAAAGACTAAATTAAACCCAAAGTATACGGAACAAATGAGAAAACTCTATGGAAAAGAAAATGGACAGTGGAGAAATATTAATAGGACCAAAAGCAAGACCTTTGAACAGAACAGAATTGATAGACCTTTAGACAAACCATTAAAAAGAGAGGAAAAAATACAATTGGCCAACAAGCACACGAAAAGGTGTTCAACATCACTAATCATTAGGGAAATGCAAATTTCAAAACCACAATGAGATACCACCTCACACCCATTAAGACGATTATTAACAAAAAGAAAAGAAAAACAGAAAATAACAAGTGTTGAAAGGAAACTGAAAACCTTGTGCACTATTAGTGCAAATGTAAAATGGTGTGGTGTCTATGGAAAACAACAGCAGTTCCTCAAAAAATTGAAAATAGAATTACCATAAGACCCCCAAAAGAAATGAAAGCAGGGTCTCAAAGAGATATCTGTATTCCCATGTTCACAGTAGCATTATAAACAACAGCTAAAAGGTGGAAGCAATCCAAGTGACCAACCACAGATGAATGGGCAAACAAAATGTGGTACGTATATACAATGGAGTATCATTAATATTTGGCCTTCAAAAGGAAAGAAATTCTGACACATGCTACAACATGGATAAACTTTGAGGACATTATGCTCAGTAAAATATATTAGTCAAAGAAAGTCAAGTACTGTATGGCTCCACTTACGTAAGGTACCTAGAGTAACCAAATTCATCATATAGACAGAAAGTAGAAAGGTGATTGCCACAAGCTAAAAGAAGGGAAAAGCTGGGAATTGTCTGTAATAGGTACAGAGTTTCAGTTTCACAAAATGAAAAGAGTTCTGAAGACTGATTGCACAACAATGTGAGTACAGTTTACACTATTGAACTGTACACTTAAAAATGATCAAGATGGTAAATTTCATGTTGTATATATTTTACTACAATTAAATTTTGTTTTAAATTTTAAGTAATACAGGAGTGAGAAAGAAAGCAAGAGAGAGTGGAAGGACACAAATTGCCAATATCAGGAATGAAATAAGGGATAGCACTATAGATTTCATAGAAATTAAAAATACCAAAAATATTATAAACAACTTTATAGCAATAAAGTTTAAATTTTATTAACAACTTGATGGCAATCCATAAGAAAAATTAACAAGTTTACAAAAATAAATGACAGTTTAGATCTGCAATGTACAATACAGTGGCTACCTGTTACCTGTGACTATTTAAATTTAAATCTAATTAAATTGAATTTGATCTTGGCCAAAAGGTTGAGAAAAAATAAATTTAATTAAAACTTCAGTTCTGCACTCATATTTCAAGTACTCAACAGCCACAGGTGCTAGTGTATATTTTCACAGTATACATACAGAATATTTCCAACATCATGGAAAGTTCTACTGGACCATGCTGACAGGGGAAATACCTGGAAAGGCAAAAATCACCAAAACTGACACTGAAGAAAATAGAAAATATGAACAGCCCCAGGCTTAGATGTATTTATTAGGTTATTAAGTATGAAATGTCCAATTTCCTTAAGTACTAAATTTGACAATTGATATCTCTGACATTACACTTTGACAATTCTTGTTTTATAATGTATAATACCTTTATTGTCAAAGTTTTTTTTACAGCAATTTTTGTGAAACCATGGATAAGTCGAAGACTTCTGTTATTTTCAAATATGAGTTCTGTCGAGGAACCAGTGCAGCACAGACAGCTTGAAATATCAATGAAGTGTCTGGGAAGGATGTGGCTAATGAATGAACAATACATCGATGGATTGAGGAATTCCATTCTGGTACTTTTAATCTTGAAAATGAGCCACATGGGTGACCTGAGACCAAGGTGGATAATGATGAGCTGAAAGCTGTAGTGGAAGTGAATCCATCTCAACCTACGTGTGCATTAGCAGCAAGGTTTGACGTTACTATTCCAACAATATTGGACCACTGGAAACAAATCAGCAAGGTAAAGAAGCTGGATAGATGGGTACCACGTGAATTAAACAAGTGTCAGAAGAGAAACCGTCTCGAAGCTTGCCTTTCTTTGCTGTCACAACATAAAAGTGATTTTTACACCATGTTGTTACCTGTGATGAAAAATAGATTCTTTTTGACAATCCCAAGTGTCCGGCACAATGGCTGGATAAAGATAAAGTGCTGAAACACAGTCCAAAACCTAATACTCATCAAAAAAACCTAATGGTGCCTGATATCATCCACTACAGCTTCATGAAACCTGGTCAACTGACTACAGAGGATGTCTACTGCAACCAACTGGATGAAACGATCAGGATGCTTGTGATTACGCAGCCAAGACTGGTCAACAGAGACAGGCCAATACTCTTGCAACACAACGCTCGAGCACATGTCACACAGACAACGCTGCTCAAACTACAGCAGCTGGACTTGGGAACCCTCTGTCATCCACCATATTCACCAGACCTTGCACTGACTGACTACCACTTCCTTCCAGGCATTAGACCACTTCTTGCAAGAAAAATATTCAATTCTCAACAAGCTGCAGGAAACACCTTTGGCGATTTCATCGCCACTCACTCTCCAGGCTTCTTCACTGCTGGCATAAACAAGCAACCATTAAGATGGCAAAACTGTGTTGATACTTTAGGCACATACTTTGATTAATTGTACTGCTTCTTGTTTGAGATATAACAACTATACTTTTGATTTGAAATTGAACATTTCATATTTAATGACCTAATACTAGTGAATAAATAAAATACTTGAATAAATAATATCCATCTTACATAAACTCTTTCAGCAAATATGAGAAAGGAATACTTCCCAACTAATTTTATAAGGGCAGTATTGCCCTGAGACCAAAACCAGGAAAAAGCATTCCATGAAAAATACAGACCAATATCCTTCTTGAACATAGGTGCTTAAAATATTAGCATAAATACTTAAAATATTGGCAAACTGAATTTAGAAATATAAAAAATAATATATCATCACAAAGTAGGATTTATTCCATAAATGCAAAATGGATTTAATATTCAAAAATCAATTCATCACATTAAAGGAAAAAATAACATGGTCATCTCAGTATACAGAGAAAAAGCAACTGACAAAATTTAAAATTAGACTCATGAAAATATCTTTCAACACACTAAAAAGAAAACAGAAGGTCTTCAACCTGAGAGAGGGTATCTACAAAAAATGTATGTCTAACAGCATACTTAAAAATTTAAGACTGAATGCTTTTCCCCCTAAGATGTAAAAACACAAAGTAAGAATGTCTGTTCTCACCACTTCTATTTAGTATAGTACTAAAGATCTTAGCCAGTGTAACAAAAAAAGGAAAAAAAACAAAAAGTAGCATTTGCGGGAAAAATATAAGTAAAATTGGTTTTATTCACTGATTATGTAATTATCTTTGCAGAAGATTTTAAGGACCCAACAAAAACATTACTAGGACTAAGAAGTTAGCTTGGGAAGGTCGCAGGATACAAGGTCAACATGCAAAAATAAATTGTATTTTACACTGGTAAAAATCAAGTGGAAATTGAAAGGTTTTTTTTTAAATCCTTCATAATAAAATAAAAATAGAAATACCACATTTCAAATCAGTAAAGAAAAGATGGATTATTATTCACTGACTTGGAACTGACTAATTCACTATCTTTACAGGGGAAAATTATTCCTCAATTTAATCATACACAAGAGATTCAGACAATATATATAAAAGATTATACATAGAGATACAGATATATGAATACTAAATATAGCAAAATATATGCAAGACTATACTCTGTGAACTAAAAAATATTAATTAGAAATTTAAAGGAGACCTAAATAGAGAAATAAACATGCTTACGGATAGAAAGTCCATACACTTAAAGCATTAATTTTCTCTAACTAATCTACAGATTTAATATAATCCCAATCAAAGTCCCTGTGGCTTATTTGCAGCAATGTACATATTGACTATAAAATGTACATGTACATAAATGCAAAGGACCTGAACAGCCAAAACCATTTTTAAAAGACCAAAGTTAGATGACTTATACTAATTCTTTTAGTCTGAAATTATTTCAAAGTGAAAAGTTGAAGTTAAAATTATTTTTAAATTATTATCTATAAATTACAACTCAACAAAATAATTTTTAGAATGTCATTTACAATTGCTTGAGAAACTTGAAATACCTAAGGGATAACAAAATACACACAAGATGTACATATGTAGTTTGAAATATGTACTTTGAAAACAAAACATTGCTAAGAAAAGTTAAAGAAGACCTAAATAAACTGAAGACCATGCTCATGAATTGAAGACTTATTGTTACTTAGATGTCCATTCTTCCCAAACTGGTCTATAGACCCAACATGATCCCAATAAAAACCTCAGTTAGCCATTTTGTAGAAATTGACAAGCTGCTTCTAAAATTTATATGGAAATGCAAAAAACCTAGGACAGCAAAACAACTCTGGAAAATGACTTAGGACATCTGCTTTAATATAAAGCTAAATTAACCAAGACTGTGCTTTTGGCCTAAGGATAGACATACAGATCCATGGAACGGAATGAGTCCAGAAATTGACTCAAACATATAGGTCAACTGACTGCCAACAAAAGTACTAAGGTAAACCAATCAAAAAGAATAATCTTTTCAATAAATGTTACCAATACAACTAGATATCCATATACAAAAAATTTATTTTGACTCTTGCATTATACTATATACAAAAACTAACTTGAAATGGATCATCAACCTAAACATGAAAGCTAAGCCTAAACTGTAAGGATTCTAGGAAAAAAAGCAAGTGAAAAATCTTCATGATCTTACGACAGCTTTTTAGAAAGCAAAGGGCACAGACCATGAAAATACAGTAATAAAATGGGGTTTCATCAATATTAAAAATTTGTGCTTTTGAAAAGACACCTTTACGATAATGAAAAGGCAAACCACAGCACAGATGGCTGGATATGGAGAGAGATATATAGATTTAGATAGATGGAGACAGATACAGAAATATCCCCATCTAATTCTATCTATCTATTGATCTATATGACACAGACTTGTATCCAAACTATATAAAGAACCCTCACAACTTGATAATATAAGACAAACAACCAAATTAAAAAATGGGCAGAGATCTGAACACACACTACACAGAACATTTAGGAAAGTTCAATAAGCACGCTGAAAAGATGCTCAACATCATTAGTTATCAGGGAAATGTAAATTAAAACCAAGAGATGCCACTATCCATCCCTCACTAAAATAGCTACAATTCAAAAGGCAGAGATCGCTTAAGCGAATGGACAAATTCCTTGAAAAATACAACTTACCAAAACAGCCACAAATGTGAAAAACTTCTATTAAATTCATAACAAAATCTTCACACCAAAAAATTT